>VXBX01000313.1:64895-88854 GCA_013400415.1 Scytalopus superciliaris | reverse complement strand
TTGGGGGCTGCCCATGCACCGGGGGGGCTGCCTAAGCTTTGGGGGCTGCCCATGCACCGGGGGGGCTGCCTAACCTTTGGGGGTTGCCCCTGCACCGGGGGGGCTGCCTAAGCTTTGGGGGCTGCCCATGCACCGGGGGGGCTGCCTAACCTTTGGGGGTTGCCCCTGCACCGGGGGGGCTGCCTAAGCTTTGGGGGCTGCCCATGCACCGGGGGGGCTGCCCTTGGCACCAGGGTTGCTGCCTAAGCATAGGGCGGCCGCCTAAGCATTGGGGTCTGCCCTGGCACTGGGGAGGCTGCCCGTGCACCGGGGGCTCAGCCCCAATATCGGGGGGCTGCCCCGGGGGTCGCCGCCGCCTCCCCGGGGCTGTGCCACCTTCCCCGGGCAGGGCACAGGACGGGTCGGCAGGGAAAGGTGAGTGGCACGGAGGGAGCCCCTGCCGGACCCCCTGCCCTCGCCCCCCGCCGTCACTGAGGGCTGCGGGGGGCACTGCCAGCCTTGCCCCTGCCACCCGCTGGCGTTCGGGACACGAGGTGTCAGTGAGTATTCGAAGCGTTACCTGGTCGTGGGTTCTGGAGGGCAAATCGGGTGTTCCCCTTCCCCGTGCGCCCCCGGGGTTTTGGCTTTCGGGAGGGATTTTTAGCAGCCTCCTGTGCAACTTCGGGCTGTCCCGGCGCGGGGTGTTTGTTGGGAGGAAAAGCAGCGCATCTCTTCGGGCTTAACGCTCTTACATAAGGATCTTTAATCACAGCTGAGTTTTGGCGTCTTGTGCGTGGAAGTGATTGGAGTCACAGCCGTGGAAGGGACCGCGGGCATAAAAAGGACGTGAGGAATGTGCGTTTTTTTGAGCCTTCCAGGGGGCTGACCTGGGCTTTGTTGTTCTGGGAATGGCAAGTGGCACACGCTTTGTTGACAGCGGTGGGTCGGGAGGCTGCTGGCTGTGGGAGCTGGAGAAAGGAGAAGTGGGAATCCTGCTTTGGGAAGGATGGGGTTGGCACACCTGGATTGGGGCTGCCTTGTTGCCCTTTGGAAGTTGTGCTGGCTTTCAATCTCTCTCTCTCCGTGTCTGGTGTGTGTTTTCTAGACGGTGTTAAAAGGGCTGTGGCGTTGCAAAATGCCATTTTTGAAAGGGGCTGGTGTTTATGGTGGCTGATAATTTCCCTCTGCTCGAACGTTCTCATGGGTTCCTGTTTGAAAGCCTTTGATCTCATCCTACCTGTGTGCAAGGTGCATTTCCCCCCACCCCTCCTGCTTTATAGAGATTAATCAGGCACTTGCAATCTGGTTGTGCTGGATGAATGAAGAGCCCCATCCCTGCCCCAGGCAGCCAACACTCAAATTTAGATGTGATCATAAAGTTGAGATATAAACTCACCACGTAAACGTGCAGCGGAGGGACAGAAATTTTGAAAGCTTTGCCAGAGAGGATGTGTTTGAAAGAAAAGTGCAAAATCATGAAGGCTTTTTATTTTTCTAACTAAGCAGTTGCATTTAATAGGCTGCCAGAGAGTTAAGGTTTTATTTATAATTTTCTCTAGTGTGTGGTGACTCATTTGCAGTTGTAGTAATTGAGATTTGGGACCATCACTAAATGCTTTGTGGCTTATATTGTGTATTTGTCAAAATGCCTTTCAGATATTTATATGATCAAAAGAGGCTTTGGCATTTCAGGCTGTTGTGAGTTTGTTTTAAAGGACTTAATTGACTCTATTATTATGTCTTATTTAATGCTGATACAGGAAGCCCTTACCTGTTGTTTTCTGCAGAGTAAATTCTTCACCAGTGGTGTATAAAAGCAGTTTGTGAGGGGCTTTTTTGTAAGTGCAAGATCCTGGGATGAAGTTCTGATTTGATTCTCTGTGCCAGAATCTTGGAATGTGGGAATTCCAGGCCGGGAGATGCAATTCCATCTGAAGTTTGAAAGGCTTTATATGTCCAAGGAATTGCTTTATAGGTCAGACCACCCAGAGCAGGAGGTGTCCATGTGGGAATGGCTTGGGAAGGCTCCTCTGAGCTCCTGCAAGTGCATTAAATAGATATTTTCAGTAAACAAGATGCCATCAGTGCCTCATGGGGGAGGGATGTGCCAATAGCACATCTGAGATAGGCACAGGTGTATTTAAGGTGATTACAAAACTCCCCTGTCATCAGTGACCTATTTCTGTGTCACAAAATGTGCCTTATCAAAGAAGAAATTCATTTCTTATCCCACAGAAAAAAAAGGCAGACGTAATTGGAAGGAAACACCAACCAATTAAAAAGATTGAGATGTTCCCCAACCACCTGATTCTGTGGGTAATTGTTGTACTAAAATATTTTCTAACCATTCCCTGGGTTAAATTCCTCCAGCACAGAAGAGCTGATCTCTCAGTGTGTTCTGCTGTTCTCTCTCCACAAGATCCAGGTCTTGGCTTAGAAATGAATTTTTAGGAAGATAATTTTACTTTCTGAAACAATGCTAGCTTGCATTCTGCTAAACACATGCTATTTATCTTTTCAGAATCTTATATTATACCAAAATCTGGGGGGTTTTCCCCCAAAAAACTTAGAGAAAAGAAGAGATATTGGGATATTCTGCCTCCCTTCTCTTTGCCAGAATCTTGGACTGTAAAAATACACATTTTTATGCAGAGGTCACTTTATTCTCCTGGAATTGGGCACTTTCAGTATTAATGCAGCCCATGAGCAGATCCTGGTTCCAGTTGACTTCCCCCTGTTGTGTCTTGAACTTCCTCAAGCCAAGAAAACATGGTTGGATTATTCCAGGCAGTGTTTTCCAGCAGGAACGTGGTGGTTTTAACCTGTTCCTCTCATGGATCCAAAACCTCATGTCCAGCTGTTCCCACTGTAAATACAAGGCCTTGGAAAACTTTCCTTGATTGTAGCAAAATTTAATTAATTAACAGTAAAGGGACATGAAGTCACTGCTACTTTTGTGTAGGAGCGATGGGGTTTATACATTAAAGAACATCTTGATAAAAAGGTGGCTTGTCCTTGAAGTTGCAAACTTTTAGAACATATCCCCGCAGAAATAAGTGGAATTCCATCCCACCCTGGGGCTTTGCAGGATCCTCCTTTTCAGGATTTGGGGGCAGAATTCCCTCAGCTCCCACATCACACACACACACGCTGAACTTCCAAATTACCTTTTGCGAGTGATTTTTTTTTTTTTCCCCCAAAGTGATCTCAAACTGGAGCTGTTGTTTATTTTATTTATTTATTTTTTCTTCCTTAAGGTTGCTCCTCCCTCCTGCCAAACAATTGCACAGGGAGTGAAACTCTGGCAGAGTCCCGGTGCCAGCAGCTTAAACTCATTAACACGGAGTTTTCCTCAGCACTTTCAGACACCCTTCCCTGAGGAGGTTTCAGAGGAGTTTTCGCTCCAGAGGAACATCTGAGCTTTGCTAAACAACTGCCAGCACGTTCTGCTGGGCTGCCTTTCCATGGGGTTTGGGAATTTGGGAGCCCCGTTCTTGCGGTGGGAATGGGATTTTGAGGAGAGAAATGCTGCAAGTCGGAGCCGTCTCTTAAGCCGAGCTCGGTTTGTCACAGGGAATAAATCCAAGGGCACCAGGAGGGTTTTCAGCTCGAATTTGAGAGGGATGTTGGGATCGTTGATGCAGGGACACCTCATCCAACCTGACCTTGAACACTTCCAGGGCATCCCAAACCTGTGCCAGGGCCTCCCCCCCTCCCGGGGCAGGATCTTTGTGGTGCCACCACCAAGAGCTGGTGAGGCCAAGGCAGTAGATCTTTTTTCTCTCTCTTCTTTCTTTTTTTTTAAACCAGCAGAAAGTTGTAGAGTTGAAAATTTACAGACAATCGTCCATTGATCCACATACCTTCTTTTATGGGAATGTTGTACACAAAAAGCTGCAAATATTTGAGTTGGAGCAGAGCTGAGCCTTTGCAGGTGCAGAACTTTTGCTGCTCCTGGGGAGGACAGTAAAAATCTGTTCTGAACTCCAAACTTGCTGGCAGGTCGTGCTTGTTTAAAAGCCTTTTCAGTGCTTTATTTGATGAGAAGGGAATTATGGAATGTGCCTTAAGAGCGCTGTCTGAAGGCAAATTACACACTGTGACAACTGTGAATTTTAATGGTAGGAGGGAGGAGGGTATTTCTGATTAAAAGCCTGATTACTCTCAGGGTCCCAACACCAGCCAGTTGTGGCACTGGAATATTTTTGGGGCGTTGCTGAGCAGGAGTATTTGTGTTTTCTCATTGATGCAGGTATTTTCTGCCCCTTGTGTTTTCAGAGAAGCAGCTCTCCTTGCCCATATTTACGTGGCTTGTCTGGGTCTATCAATTCCAATTTAGTGCAACGATGGGAGCTCTGTCCTTAATTCCAGTAATTCCCCTTTTTTCTTCTTTCCCAGGCTAGCAAATTCCAGGTGTTGCTCACACGTGGCCACGTTGCGTTCCTCAGGATTTTTTATGCTTTCTGCCTGTGGTGAATTCTCCAAATTCCCTGAGAAGTGGCACTGCCTGTGCTCAGTTTTCCCGGGGTTTATGCAGGGCTGGGGGTTTAATTCATGATGAAAACTCCGGTTGTGGTGTCTGGATGTGACTTTCCAAGCCTTTTGCAGGCACCTAATCCTCATCCTCTGGGTCAGGGGATGGGAGAAGTGGCTGCTGAGGATCCTTATTTTGCTTTATTGTCATGTGCATGCCTTGAATCATTCATTTCACCCGGGGCAGCTGCAGGACAGTCCCAGGCAGAGGGAAATGCTGCCCTTAAAGGGCTGGGAAAAAAATCATTCCCTGGCTGTAATTGCAACTTTTTGCCCGGGACTTTTTGGTTTAACACACACCTGGTTGCACTTTTCTCCTTCCAATGCTTGTGTTTGGAGTCCCCTCACCTTTTTCTTGCTTTAGTACCATTTTTTTGCTGCCTTTGCCCATAAACTGGGCTGTTTTCCTTTCCCTCTTTGGGATTTTCCTAGCGGGTCCTCTCACCTGTGGATTTCTGGATGAAGGATCTGCCTCTGAGAAACTCCCAGGCCAACTTAGGGTGCTGTAAAATCATTTAACATAATCACTCCCGTGCCTTCTGTTACCCCACACTCGGAGCACTAACTTCAGTCAGAGGGAGTGAATTATTCCTGCTCTCAGTGGTCACTTATTTTCCCTTCTCACCCTCCCTTTGCACAAATAACCCCAATTTTGTGTAGATTCTTACTGAGATGCTCTTCCCTGTCTAACTGAGGAACTTAAACAGCTGTTTTTCCCATTTGCCAAGGGGGGAAATGCAATTTTTGCTTGGTTTATTTCAAGTGTCCTCCCCCTCGTTGTGAAACCTGCTGAAAACACCATCTCCTTGCTGAGATCTGGGATGGTCCTGAGGTGGTTCCTGTGACACCTTTGCTGAAGGAATTTGAGGAAAGGTCCTGTTTGCTACAGATTCTTGAAAACACATTATTTTTCCGGTGTTCTTGGGCATCATCCTGGGATTTTTTCCACAAATCTGTGCTCCTGGTTCTCATCCCTTGTTATTTATTTGGAGGTGGAAGCCAAATTGCACCTGTTGATCAAACTGATTATTTCAGGAAGCAGCATCTTGTTAGTGGTCAATAATATTGATGAAATTGCACATTGAGCTGGTCCAGGGGACTGATCCAGCTGGAAATGCATCCCCAGGAATGGCTCTTTTCCAGGCAGACCCGTTTCCCAAGGCATCTCACCTTGCAAACAGAAGAATGCCACTGCTGGCATATAAATAGGGAAGGAATGTCTTGCCCCCTTTGGCAGCCAAACACAACTTAGATCTGATTAAAACAAACAAGTCACTTTGGCCTTAACTGATAATTGTCCCCACTTGGCCCAGGAGGAAATTTCAATACAAAGTGGGGATGAGATGTCCATGGCTGCGTAAGGAGAGGGGGGGAAAAAAAGGAATAAAATCCGCGGGGAGAGTATTTATGCTTGAGGATTGGAACTGTAAAACCTGGGAAGGTACTTTTTGATCCTTCATGGGCTTGCCAGAGGGTTTTGTGTCTCCATGTCCAGCTGTGGCACCTTGAGGGAGAGCAGGAATGTGGTTTCTACTTGCAGAGGTCAAATCTGTGCATAGAGGAGTTTTGTTGAAGTGTCATCCCCTTGGCTGGCTGATAAATCCCTGTGGCGTTCGGTGTGCTTGGCTAAATTATGTAAATATTATAAAAGCGAGACGGGCTGCTTTTCCCGGAGTTTACACTGGGGGCATCGCAAACAAACTGTCCGGGAGATGCAGTGCCTGCAAACAAGGCAGGAGTTGGTGGGAGATAAACCAAACCAAGTGGCTCTCCAGGGTTTCCAGGAGCGTGGCGACCTCAGCAAGGGAGGGACACAATAGCTGAGCTTTGGGAGGCTTTGTCAACACCAGATTAAACTCGGTGAACACCCGGCTCGTCCCTGTGCAAAGCACGGGGCAGCTGGGCTGATCCCAGGAGGGGCTGCTGCTTCAGAACCTCAAATGGCACCACAGGGTGTAAAAGTGAACCCTCTGCAGGGGTGTTTGTGGGGGGTGGTTTGAAGGACATACCAAGAGAAGCCCAGAGAAGGAGGACAAGCTTGTTCTCCATCAGCATCCGGGAGTGTCTGGGGATCCAGCAATTAAAATGCCCCTGGAAGTTGTAAATAGGAACCTCTGCAGGTGAATAAAAGTGTGTTTTTGGGGGTAGCTTGAAGGAGATGCCAAGGTAAAGACAAGCTTGTTCTCCATCAGCACCCAGGAGTGTCTGGGGATCCAGCAGTTCAAACACTACTAGAAATTATAAAACTGACCCTCTGCAGGTGAATAAAGGTGGTTTTTTTGGGGGTGGCTTGAAGGAGATACCAAGAGAAGCCCAGGGAAGGAGGACAAGGAAAGCTATGGGTGCTCATTCTCCAGCAGCACCCAGGAGTGTCTGGGGATCCAGCAGTTAAAATGCCCCTGGAAGTTGTAAATAAGAACCTCTGCAGGTGAATAAAAGTGTGGGTTTGGGGGTGATTTGAAGGAGATACCAAGAGAAGCCCAGAGAAGGAGGACAAGCTTGTTCTCCATCAGCACCCAGGAGTGTCTGGGGATCCAGCAGTTAAAATGCCCCTGGAAGTTGTAAATAGGAACCTCTGCAGGTGAATAAAAGTGTGGGTTTGGGGGTGATTTGAAGGAGATACCAAGAGAAGCCCAGAGAAGGAGGACAAGCTTGTTCTCCATCAGCACCCAGGAGTGTCTGGGGATCCAGCAGTTAAAATGCCCCTGGAAGTTGTAAATAGGAACCTCTGCAGGTGAATAAAAGTGTGGGTTTGGGGGTGATTTGAAGGAGATACCAAGAGAAGCCCAGAGAAGGAGGACAAGCTTGTTCTCCATCAGCACCCAGGAGTGTCTGGGGATCCAGCAGTTAAAATGCCCCTGGAAGTTGTAAATAGGAACCTCTGCAGGTGAATAAAAGTGTGGGTTTGGGGGTGATTTGAAGGAGATACCAAGAGAAGCCCAGAGAAGGAGGACAAGCTTGTTCTCCATCAGCACCCAGGAGTGTCTGGGGATCCAGCAGTTAAAATGCCCCTGGAAGTTGTAAATAGGAACCTCTGCAGGTGAATAAAAGTGTGGGTTTGGGGGTGATTTGAAGGAGATACCAAGAGAAGCCCAGAGAAGGAGGACAAGCTTGTTCTCCATCAGCACCCAGGAGTGTCTGGGGATCCAGCAATTAAAATGCCCCTGGAAGTTGTAAATAGGAACCTCTGCAGGTGAATAAAAGTGTGTTTTTGGGGGTGGCTTGAAGGAGATACCAAGAGAAGCCAAGGTAAAGAGGGCAAGCTTGTTCTCCATCAGCACCCAGGAGTGTTTGGGGATCCAGCAGTTCAAACACCACTAGAAATTACAAAACTGACCCTCTGCAGGTGGGTTTTTATGGCCAGTTTGAAGGGGGGGAGATGGTGAGAGAAGTGCAGGTAAGGCAAGGAAGGGACATCTCCAAGCTGCTGGTGCTCATTGTTTCCCTCAGCGTTTGCCAGGAGTGGAGAGTCGCATCCCACCCGGAGCATCTGCCGCTGGCCAGGGCAGCTGCCTCGGGCTTCTGGGTTGCTGTGGAGGCTTTGACAACCCCGGGGGTGACTCCAAAACCGAAATTATGTAGTGTGCAAAGAGCTCCGAGTGAGAAAAGGGAGAGGATTTTAAACCCGTTTAAAACCTCGCATTCCAATGATGTGAGAAGAACAAACTTTGTTTTGGAGAGATCCGATTCACACTTTGGTGAAGCCAAAGGAGATTTTGCTGTTTAAATCTTTTTTTTTTTTTTCTTTTCTTTTTTTTTTTTTTTTTTTCCCCTGCTACATACCGCTCTGAGCAAAGTTCCAAAACATTTAGCAGGGTTTTGAAATAAACTGGTAGACTGGAAATGAGTCAAAATGGGTTTAAAAACGACGTTAAGTTGACTGAGGGACTCTGAAGTGTGTGTGGAACGTGCTGTCAGCTCGGATGGGGTTATTTTAAACGTTTTATTATTCTAAAAGAGAAACGATGCGGGGCCATGTGAGGGGCAGGGATGCGTGGGGCAGGCTGTCCAAAAAGCTGTAACAAATCCCTGAATTCTCGTGGAAAAACTACCCAATTTGAGCGTTGCCTCCGCTCTCCGTGTGCCAAAATCCCCTTCAGGAGGAGGTAAATCTGTGCCGGCTGTGAAGGTTTGTTGTGTCTCGCCCAGTCGGTGCTGTCAGCGGGAAAGCAAAACACCTTTTCCCAGGGAATAAATATCCAGGTAGGATTTGTCCTGGGCTTTGGGACAGAGCCATTTACACTTCATTTTTTACACCTCTGTCCCCCCTCCCTGCTGCATATTCAAACCCACAGATACACATCAAGGGCCTCTTTGGCTGCTCAGGGAGGAAAGAAGGAAAAAAAAAAAAATGCTAATTTTGGGAAGCAGATCTTGATGACAGATTTCCTTTTTGTTTTCCTGTGCCTTTGTGTGTAACTTAAATGGTCGGTGCAAACCCATTTGCGAGCCCGGAGTTAAGTTAGCGATGCTTTGTGAGGAGTGTCAGCGCTGGTGGGTGTGAAAATTAAACGGGGGGTTAAAATCCTGGGGCAGGGTTTGTTTTTTTTTTCAAGATATGTGAGCGGAGAGTGATGAAAACAAAGAGTTTTGAGAGCAAAAAAAGGAACCTTAGCCGTGAATGAGAAGAAAAGCAGGCACTAAGAAGGGATTTGGAATGAAGAATAGGCTGGGGGGTGAAACAATTGCCCTTCAGTGTCCCAGGTTGGAACTTTTGGGAGTCTCCAAATCGCAGGGGCCAGGTGTGTGTTAATGTGCTCATACAGAGCTTTTTTTTTTGCTTCATGTGTGTCTTCAAATGATCAAACAGTGACAGAAAAGTGATAAAAGGGGAATGACAGCGGTGGAAACCACCTGGTTGGCTTTTCATCTTGCTCAAGTGGGGTTTTTTTTTGCATTGAAAGCCATAAATGAGACGCAGCAAAGAAATTTAAATTACAAGGAAGCTCCTGATTCGCTCCCAGCTGTTTAATTTTGAGATATTTAAGGTAGTAGGAAGGGTGTAGACTCAACTGGAGTGTGTATTGTGGTGTATTACAGCTTTTACTTCGAGGTGGTTTTGCCTACTCAGAGAAAAATGTTGAGGTTTATGGTTGTTGGATCTAAAACTCCTTCACAGCCAATGGGAAAGCTTCAGCTTCTTGCAAAAGCCGAGGGATTATAATGCTGCAGGATTCTGAACTGGCAAGCTCTGAAACTATTTTCTGGGGAGATAATGCTTGGGAAAAAAAATCCAGTTTCACAGCGCTGGAAATCACTGGTGTGACAGTCTTTTGTGTCCCGAAGCAGATTTGTAGATACAGCCAAGAAATGGGAAAAGCCTGAAGGTTTATCATCACGTTTTATTTTGGGGGTTTGGTTTTTGTTTTTTTTTTTTTTTTTAGTGGCAGGGTATTATAGAAAGTGCTTTTCTGGAGTTGGAAATACGTTCTGCTTGCTTTTCCACGAGCCTGTTAAATAGTCACAGGCAAAGAGCCAACTCCATACAGGGAAAATATGTTGCCTGCTGAGTTAGCAAAATACCTATCGCTGATTATTCCAGGAAGGGCCAGAAAAACAGCTGGAATAAGGGATGGGACTGGCTGTGATGCTGCATCTCCAGGTTCTCCTGTGCCACCCCATCAAACACCCTCCTGCCCAGAGCTCTGAATTCCAGAGGGGAGCAGGATTGATCCCTTCTCCAGGCTTTTGTGTCCCTGCCAAGGCTTCTCTGCGACACTTTGAGCCCTGCCAGCCGTGGTGGTTTCCGTGATGTGCGTGGCGGGTTTGTTCCCTTGTCCCAAGACTAATCCATTGGAGACAGAGATGCCCAAATATGTGGCAGAGCTTTAACTCCACCAGAACAGCAGCCACGGAGCCACACACCATTCCAGGGCTGTTCCCAGGGACTCTGGAGCTCCAGGGATTCCAATCTCCCTGTTTTCCCTGGGAATTGCGGGTGTTGTTTCCAAATAGCGTAGAAAATGGGATTGTTCTTCCCTGCTTTCCTTTGGGGCCGTGCTGGTTGTACCTGTGGCACCTGCTGGGTCTCAGGTGGGTGTCTGGAGCTCTCCCGAGCTTTGGGAATGCAGGGATGGTTGGGAATAGGTCGTTAGCAGCACTCAGGCTCTTTAGTTTGCATTTCCATGGGCACAGGCAGCTCCAGCACTTGCCATGGAAATGCAAAAGGCCCGGGATGTGCTGGCTGGGGCTCTGTCTTCAGAGAAAATAACATATTTTTGGGGTTGGTTTTTTTTTTTGCATATAAAGCAGCTGAGATGCACAAGAAAGGAGTGATTGTGCCGTGACATCAATAATTCCCTCTCGTGTCCCAGCCCTGATGACTCTCCCTGCCGGGATGGAACTCGGGACCAGATGTGTTTTCCCACTGCCTGGGAATTGCTGGGCCTGTTTCGTGCACCTGTTCTTCCAACTGGGATGTTGCACTGAGCTTTCCATGTGTTCCTTTATTTCTCTCCAGCTGTAGGTGACTGGCCAGTTTATGGAATCTCCTGAGCTGGAAGGGACCCACCAGGAGCATCAAACCCTGCACAGACACCCCCAAAAATCCCCCCACATCGTTTCAGTCCTCACTCTGTATTTTCACTTTGCAGCCTCTAGTTATTCCTTGCTGATACAGTTTGGGAATTCGTGTCTCCTTGTGCATTTTCCTGTGTTTCTGTCCTGCCTGCTGATGGGATTGAAGCGCACTGGTGGGTAACACTGAATATTAACAGAAGCAAAGTGAAAAATCACACTCTTATTTACCTGAATGAGGCATTTTCTTACCACCCTTTCAAAATGGCATGTCCCAATTCATCATAACTCTGTTTCTTCTGTAGATAATGTTCTGTTTCTTCTGTAAATAACGAGTGATTAGGTATGAGAGAGTTTAACTTAAAATTATGTTGGGTTGTTTTTTTTTTTTTTTGGAGGGTTGAGCTACACTTGCTTTGAGTTCACACAGGTTTTGTCTGTCCTGGAAATTTCTACCTGATGAGCCCCAGTTTGGGTCAGAAATTTGAGTGGTGGCCACACTAAAACATGCCCCAGGTTTGGTGTAATATTGGAGCTGTTTTAATCAATCCCCCAACCTGCACCCATTGGCTTTCCTTCACAGCCACTGAACTAGCTTGAAATCGGTGCATTATCTTAAGGAATGTAAATTATTTATTCATGCACATGGTTGTTACACCACTGGGTGCAAATCTGGTTGCCCCAGGCCTCGATGGAGCCTGCTGGGTTGTGCCTTCCAACCCAAAGGCATCCTGGAGCCTCGGAAGCTTCAGGTCGTTCATGAATATGCAAAACAGCTTTGCCCTTAATTGTAGCACAGTTAGAAGGTGTTTTCTCAACTGGATCCTGAGCAGAGTCTCGTTTTATGGAAGAAAAGTTCAGATTTCGGGATGCTCAGACTTCCTCCCTGACCTTGGCTTAGTGTATAGTGGTCAATATACCTAATGAGCAGTGGAATATTTATTTGCCTACCCCCTGAATAAACAGTGGAAAAGCTGTTCGTTCCTTGCAGTGCCTCTGGATTGCATCCATTTCAAACCTGCTGCTCTCTGCTCTCACACTGGAGAGGGGAACAAAATGGGCTTTGGGGGTGTTGACTCTGTGAAATTACAGGTTTTGTATGGTAAAGGAAAGGTGGCAGTAATTGGTGAGGTTTGTCCCAGAGCTGCTGGGTTTGCTCAGGAATCCCCCACCACGTGCTGGGAGCTTTGTAATTGTGGAGGAATCCTTTTGCCTTGGTTCCTGCGAGCTCTGGGGAGGCTCAGAGCACTATTTCTGTGCCCTCTTGGAAGTGAGAGGGCAGCCACAGAAATTACAGCCTGTGCCTGTCCTGTAGCACAGCAAGAAAACAGGGATGGCTGAGAAGTTTGTCTGTAATAATTGTATTTATTTTTATAATGGTTTTTTTTGAATGTTGGACTTTGACTGTCACAATCTCTCCTTTCACAGCATTGGCTTTTCATGGAATTAGGAGTAGATGAGGTGCAGGAAAGCCTTGGAGTGGGCTTGGAATAACCTGGGCTGGTGGGAGGTGTCCCATCCCATGGCAGGATGAGCTTTAATGTCCCTTCCAAGCCAAACCATTCCAGGATTTTTTGATTCCACTCCTCTTTTTTCCATATGGTGTGTGTTAACCTTGGCCAAGCCAAGCCCTCTGCTCTGTGAATTGGAGCAGAAGTGTATTTGTAAAGAAATTCCCTGATCCTTATGGCTATCAGGGAAGGGAGGGGGAGCTTCCAGATGTTCCCTGAGCAATAAATCAATACAGTGCTGCCTTTGTGTCAGCAGACAAGTCACCCTTGTGCCCACAGCACTTCCACTAAACGAGTTAGGCCAGGCCTGGCAACGTTCAGGACTAATATTGATAATTTATCTATGAGCAGGGATTAAAGTGGTGAAAAATAAATAAAAAATAAAACATTAGCCTACTGTCCCTAAAACTGGTTAAAAATAAATGATAAGATATTTAGGTTACTGTCCCATTGCCCAGGAGTGGGCAGGGTCATGGCTGCCTGGGGAGTGCCCTGAGGTGCCTCTTCTCCCCCTTTTCCCCCTGGAAACATCCAGGCAGGAGCAATGAGTGGCTCAGGGTGAATGTCTGGAGGTGAAAGAGGATTCAGGGTGCAAAAGGTTCAGGATCCAGGTGGTTTGGCACCCAGGCTCTTTGGGAAGGAGAGCCCAGAGATTCGGGAAGGGTGTTTGGAATTCAGGAGATTTGGGATCCCAGGCTGTTTGGGATGCAGGAGGTTTGGGATATCTGAAGTTTGGGAAGGATGTTTGGGATCCAGGAGGTTCAGGATCCCAGAGGTTTGGGATGCAGGAGGTTTGGGATCCCAGAGGTTTGGGACCCAGGCAGTTTGGGATGCAGGAGGTTCAGGATCCCAGAGGTTTGGGACCCAGGCAGTTTGGGATGCAGGAGGTTCAGGATCCCAGAGGTTTGGGATCCAAGCAGTTTGGGATGCAGGAGGTTTGGGATTCCAGAGGATTGGGAAGGGGGTTTGGGATTTAGGAGGTTCAGGACCCAGGTGGTTTGGGACCCTGGAGGTTTGGGATCCAGGATGTTTGGGATGCAGGGGGCTTGGGATCCCAGAGGTTCAGGACCCAGGTGGTTTGGGATCCCACAGGTTTGGGAAGGAGGTTTGGGATCCCAGAGGTTCAGGACCCAGGTGGTTTGGGATCCACAAGGTTTGGGATCCCACAGGTTTGGGATGCAGGAGGTTCAGGCCCCAGGCTGTTTGGGATCCCAGAGGTTTGGGATGCAGGAGGTTCAGGCCCCAGGCTGTTTGGGATCCCAGAGGTTCGGGATGCAGGATGTTCGGGATGCAGGAGGTTCAGGCCCCAGGCTGTGGCCCCTTTGCTTGATCCCAACACTGGAAGCAGCTCCGTTTTCCCTCCCAGCTGTGCCCACCGCTGCCAGCTCCGTGCCAGGAGCTGGATGGCATTCCTGGGACCCCCAGAGAGCTGCCAGGCTCACCCACCCCCCAACCCACAGCTTGTCCTCTCTGCCTTCTTCACCCTTCCCAGCCGGGTGTGATTTGCTCCCCCCGTGGCTCCCCACACGGTTATTCCCCACCTTCGTATCTCGATAAGCATCTTCAAAAACCCCGCTTTGAAACTGCGTTTCCTTTTCCCTTTTGAGTCACCGCGCGGGGCTGAAAATTCGCTCTGCGAGGAAACCGCTTTGGGGCAAAAGGAAAGTCACCTTTAAAGAGGGGAGGGCCGAAAGTCAAACCGCCCAAACGCTGCTTTGTTACCTTCGGGCTTGGAAACCTAAAGGGGAGATAAAGTCCCTGAGCGTATTTTTGGGGCTGTGACATCAGAGCCGTCAGTAGTTCGGTGTTTGGACTGAAGGGGCTTTGCTTTGGCAGCTCTCGGGCCGCGAAATGGTGTTGTTGGAAAGCTGCGGGTCCCTCGAGGGTGGCAGTGGCGGCTTCAAAGTGACAGCAGGTTCCTGGCGCTGCAGAGGGAAGTGGTTTTAACACCAAATAAAACTTTGATAATTCGGAACAAACCCCTCTGCTGCTTTTTTATTTGAAGTGGTGCCGTCTTGATGCGAAGTGGTTTGTTACACAGAGTATTATTCCTTCGGTGAGCAGAGGGGGGGAAAAAAGGATGGCAGGAATATTTTGATGTGCAGTGAATGGGGGTGAGGGTGAAATGTCCTTTTCCTGGCTCTCCAGCACCAACATTCCAACAGCCTGCTTGATTCCCTCCTGCTGGAGATGCTTGATATGCCTTGGAAATTATCAGGGATCATTTTTCTACCTGACTTAGGGGTTTTTTTTCTGAGCTTCTGAATAATTCATTGAACTTAGTCAAAGCAAAAGCTAAGCTGGGTTCCAGCCTTTCCGTGGTTTTCCAAGGGCCTTCCTGGGTGTAGGGATGTTCATTTTGGCTTCAAATCACAAGCAGTTTATTCTGTAATTCGTTATTTTTCCACCTGAATGTGACACAGCCCATCTCATGGAGTTCCTGGCCCAGCTGGGCCTTGGTGCTCTCCTTCCTGCCTCACCTCTGGAGCTGGGAAGGTGGGAAAGAAGGATGGAGCAGGGCTGTTCTTTCCCCTTTCACAAAGACTGTAGGGCACTGTTAGTCTTTATTATTCAAGCACTGGTGGGTTCATTTCTTGTTTAATGAATTCACTTCAAAGGGGGGAAACTGCTGGTGGAGGAGTACGGGAATTATAATATATGGATGTCTGGTTTAGGTGGGATATTGGGAAGAAATTCTTCCCTGTGAAGGTGGTCAGGGGCTGGAATGGATTTCCCGGAGAAGCCCCACCCCTGAAAGGGTCCAAGGCCAGGCTGGATGAGCCCTGGAGCAACCTGGGCTAGTGGGAGGTGGAATGGGATGAGCTTTAAAGTCCCTTCCAAGCCAAACCTGTCTGTGGTTCTGTCAAAATCCATTTGGATGGAAGTCCCTGCATTTGTGTGGAGAGTGTTTGAACTCGGTACAGCCTGGAAGGAAATCTCTCACAAAAACCCCCGTGTGAAGTGCTGCTTTAGGGGGGCTGGGGTTTATTATTGCTTCAAGAACACTGCTAATAAAAACCACCCTGATCCTGTGAAGCCCTGGGGTTTTACACCTCCTGCTGCACCGAGCCCAGCCTTACACCCTCGAGGGAATTTTCAGATTCCAGGAGTGGAGATCCTGTTTTCTTCATATTTAACACCTCAGTCCATCCATTTGTTTGCCCTCTAATCATGGGATGGCTCCCAGTCCCTGTCTCTGTCCTTAATTCTCCTTTTCTGCACCCTCTGCTCCCACATTTAGCTCAGAATTTCCAGCGTGTTTCTGCTTTGTCCTGCACAGCCAAATTGCAATCCTGTGCTCCCAAAATGTTGATTGTCCTGGTGAAAAAGAGATGGGAGAGATTGATTACTTGTATTCATGAGGGATCACGTGCCTCTTTCTTTTTTTTTTTCTTATGCAAGAGGAAGTAACAGTGTCCTGGTCAAATTCCAACTTGGAATAACCGGGAGGGAAATGTAGATGGGCAAATGTAATATTGTTTGGCTTCTGCTTTGAGGATTAAATAGCTGGGGGGAAGGGAGGGTGAGACAAAGGAGTAATTGCTTTAAATCAAGGGGCTGTATGAGGGATCTCTGAGGTGGAAACAAGCAGGGGATGGGATGTTCCTAACCTGATCTGGCTGAAAGTGTCTGCACTGAAACTCTTCATGCCTGTCTCCATTAATGTGGCTCAGTGTAAAGTGTCCCCTGTGTGGGAGAGGATGGGGCTCCCTCTGGGCCATCCAGGGGCAGCAGAGGTATTTTGGGGGAGGTGTGTGGGGGCAGAGCAGAGTTTTGGGGCCAGCAGTGCTCCCAGAAGTCCAGCAGGAACACAGATCACCATCCCTGGGGGCAGATGGAGGTGATCTTATTCATTGCCTTGATTTCCATATTTTAGGAATCCCATCCCAGGTCTGAAGCCCCCAGAAGGGGTTTGTACCTCCCTGTGGTTTTGCTTGAGCCACCCCACCCCCCCTGAGCAGCTCCAGCTCCCAGATGATCAACTCCAGCCGTGCGAACCCAGAGGAATTTGCTCTGATTTTAGAGAATATTGTTTTGGTTAACTGACTTCTCCTCTGTTGTCTTTTCTAGATAAAATGTTCAGCAGTTCGTTGGCAACTTTCTCCAGAAGGATAATCCCAGCCCTGCTCTTGCCATAACCCTGGAACTGCGAGCCCTCCACCCAGCAGAGAGCCCCGTGTCGATGGAACAGGCGCCGGGCTGGAGAAGCCCCCCTGATTTCCAGCTGCTTCCTTGTTTTTCTGGGATTGAAGGTGCTCCATGACCCAGGGCCCCCCAAATGAGTCAGACAGCCAATTCTTGCCAGCAGCTGGTTGAAAACTGCGCGGCGCCCGTGGCGGGGATGGCACAGGAGGACGGTCGCCGCGGGCAAGTGCCACCCACCTTCTACCACGGGGCCAGCCAGGAACTCGACCTGTCCACCAAGGTGTACAAGAGGGAGTCAGGGAGCCCCTACTCGGTGCTGGTGGACAGCAAAATGAGCAAACCCCACCTCCACGAGAGAGAGGAGCAGCCGTATTTCAGGGAGAGCAGAGCGGTAGGAGAGGTCCGGGCTGTGAAAGAAGACAGAGAAAACTCTGACGACTCTGAGGAGGAAGAGGAGGAGGAAGATGAAGTGACTTACAAAAGGGAGCAGATTATAGTAGAGGTAAACCTTAACAACCAAACCTTAAATGTATCAAAAGGGGAGAAGGGTGTCCCCTCCCAGTCCAAAGAGACTGCTGTTCTTAAGACCAGCAGTGAGGAAGAGGAGGGTGACAGTGGGGAAGAGGCCACTGAAGACAGTAATGATTATGAGGAAAATGAGAGGCAGAAGAAAAAAGAGAAAAGAGTGGAAAAAGTTAGTGTTGCACAAAGGAGAACGAGGAGAGCTGCCTCTGCTGCAGCAGCCACAGCTTCCCCACCACCCAGAACTACAAGGGGTCGTAGAAAGAGTGTGGAGCCCCCCAAGCGTAAGAAGAAAACTGCAAAGGAGCCCAAGGCACCTGTGCAGAAATCAAAGTGTGAAGAGAAGGAGACTTTAACCTGTGAGAAGTGCCCCAGGGTGTTTAACACACGCTGGTACCTGGAGAAGCACATGAACGTCACTCACAGGCGAATGCAGATCTGCGACAAATGTGGGAAGAAATTTGTTCTAGAAAGTGAGCTGTCCCTTCACCAGCAAACTGACTGTGAAAAAAATATCCAGGTAGGTTTGCTCACCTGCTTGCCAGATTTCCACACCTTCTGTCGTGCCCTGGATACAGCCTAGTGGCCACTTCAGAGGGGGAAATCTTTTGCACAGCCCAGGTTCTGCCCCAGGCCTTGTCTCTGCGTAGCAACACTTTGGTGCCTTCCAGAACTGCAGGGAAAGGAGTGCTCAGCCTCCAGCTGCTCTGGTAGAGTCACTCTAGGAGTAAACTACGAGTTGGGGAGCACAAAAAGCTGCTTTGGCAATGCCAGGCTGGCCTGAGAACAGTTGGCAGGGAAGTTCTCTGACAGGATAAACCCTCGTCCTTCAGCTGCGGCTCTCGCTGGCTTTGAAAGGTGTCTCAGCGTCCTGAGACTCAGTCACAGGGTGTTTCCAGGTGAGGTTCCAAGGGAGAATGGAATTGCTGGACTTGCTGCTACTGGAATGAGAAATGTGGGAAATACCAGAGAGGCAAGCAGGTGAGAAAGGAACCAGTGGAGTCAGGATTTGAACTTGGGTTAAAACGGAGCTCAAAAATCACGCTGAGCTGATGCCAACACAGGTAATTTGCAGTGTGTAAAAGCGTCCCAGTTCAGTGCCCCAAAGCTTGAGCCTGCCCTTTTCCCAGTGCAAAAAGCCCAGTAAATCTCTGGGATGGCAGAAAAATCTCTGGTCCTCAGCAGCACATTTGCAGCTTTCCGTTTCACACAACAATGGAAGGCTGTGTTGTAATAGAACCATCTGCAAGTCTGAAGTTGTGGAAAGAGCTTCTGGTTCATCTGTGGTTTGTGCTTTGCTCGTGGGCATCTCTGTTCTCATGGAACTGGGGGCACTGCTGGTTTCTCTGGCAGTTCAAACGTGCTTTTCTTGCCTTGTTAAACCGGGCTCAGTGTTGCCACCTCCTGAAAGGACCTCCCAGCCAGCTCAGAGCAGCTCGAGGTCAGTTTTGGGGCAGCCGAAGTGCTGAGGGTTTGTTAGGGCAACAAGTTTTCTGTGTGCCCAGGGAGTTCTCCCAGGATGATTTAACATTTTGCTGGTTTGTTTGTTTGCTTAAATGCTGAACTGACTTGGAATTCAGTCCCCACTGTGTGGGAGACGGATGGAATATTTATTGCAGTTTCTCTTTCCTGAGAGTGAAATGCAGCTCTGTGTAACCCTGTGCTGTTTTTCCTTATGTTTCAGCTCATAGGAGGAAGACTGAAGGAAGGAGTATAATATAAGATAATGAGTCTTGAGCATAGTTAGGAAAACACAGAAACATTTCAGTTGTGCCCTTGCAGCTTTTGAAAGAACCACTTGAAAAGTTCAGCCTAGCAGAGAACATTTAAATGGAAATGTAAGGAATGTCCCATCATCCAGGTGGCTCTTTCACAGCACAGAATCTTTTCACTTTAAACAGGAATTCCTGAATAGTCTAAACACGTGGTACAGAAGGGAGCAGTGTCCTCTATCCACACATGCTGTGCCCAAAAGAAGAAATTGTCCACATTGTGTTTTATACCCCGAAGAATCAGGGCCAGAAACTCCCCCAGATACTTCCAGTGCCAAAAGCACTACGAGTCATCCTCAAATTCTCAATATCTAAGCATATATTCAACAATTTCTCTGTCCTGACCTTTGGAATGTCTTTTACGGTTTCCTGCTAATGTGTTTTTATTCCACTTGGCAAAAGGAGCAAAGGGGGCATGAAAATTGTACTTAGGGTTGAATATGTCGAGGGGGATGTGGAGGAAGAAAAGTGGTTTAATATGTAAGTGGTAATTGAACTGCTAAACACAGCTGGTTCTCTCTCTTTTTCATCTAAGTGATGGGATGTATCTGTTTTTCCAGGTAATTTCTGATTTTCATCCTTTCAAAATCAGCACCTTCCCAGAATTTCTGTTGTCACCTTTAGCTCTGTGTAGTAACTCTCAGTGTTAGTGTTCTAATCATCAATTAAATTGTAGACTGACCTCTTCAAGGGCTGGCTTCACTTCATAGCCAAGGATTTATGATCATTTCACAGCATTGCTTCACTCTTTAGGGTTTTTTTTTCCCCTCCAAGGGCTACAGTTTGTTCCCCACGTGCCTCCAAGGAGGAATTTTGGAGGCAGAGCCTCTCCTTGGGGAGTGGACCAGAATTCCCAAGCCTGCAGAGATTCAAACACTGTGGAAGCAGCAAAACTGGTCTGTGCAGAGAAGAAACAACCCAAACTGGCAGGATCCATAATATTTTCTAATGGAACAGCACCCAGCCCTTCTCCCTGGGAGGGAAAGGGGTAACTGGGAGGCAGAAAATGGGGATGCCCCAAAATCCCCAACAAAAATAAGCCACAATTCCTTCCTCTTCACTCCGGAGATGAAAATGGACTTGGTTTCCTCCTGTGTCTGCCATCAAGTTTTACAACTGCTCTGGAATTTTCAACACTCCACAAGGATTTTTTTTATCAAGTCTTTAGGAAGAATTCATTGTTGGGAGAATAAAGAGGTGTCTGAAAGCCCATGGATCCTGCTCCTCGTTGGTTTTGTGGACATTTCCCAGGAGCTGTGGGAAGGGATTCACACATTTCTTGCACGTTGGCATTTTTAGACCTGCAGTGCTGCTGGGACCTTTCATAAATGAAGAACCAGGAGACAAAAGATGGAGGTGACACCTTGCTTTGCTCTCTGAATCCCAGAATCCATGTCAGGAGCTGCTTTCTGTGGAGAACCAGAAGGATCAGAGAGTTTTGACTAATTAAACCTGGAATTTGGGGTGGGAGGGGGGGTCACGATGCTCCTGCCAAAGGGCTGGATGTGCATGTGGGTTTGAGGCAACTGGGTGGGGTCAAACTCCTCAACTTGCCACTCCAAAGGTCTGGATTCTTCCCACTCCAAAGGTCTGGATTCTTCCCTCACCAAGGGTCTGGATTCTTCCCTCACCAGCAGCATCAGTGCCTGTGAAGTTGTCTCTGTTTTAGCTCCCGTGCTGTTGAATTTTGGAATTTATAAGTTCTCTTCAGGTGGCACCAAAATGCTTGTTTTAACATCTTCTCTCCTCCTGCTCCATCTGGCTTTTCTCAGAGTAATTATTTCAAGTGTTACACCAGGGAAAAAAAAAAAAAAGTACAGTCTGAGGCAGCATTTTGACTTGTTTTGGGGCTTCTTTTTGTCGTGCAAGAGGAAAATCGTGGCTTGAACTCCCACTGAACCTTCCTAATTCCAGCTTCCTTCTTTTCCCACTCAGTGCGTTTCCTGTAACAAATCATTCAAGAAGCTCTGGTCCCTCCATGAACATATCAAGATTGTCCATGGCTATGCAGAAAAGAAATTCTCCTGTGAGATCTGTGAGAAGAAGTTCTACACCATGGCCCACGTGAGGAAACACATGGTTGGTGAGTTGAGGTGTCCTTGTGGGATCTTGGCTTGCTGTTGCTGCTCTGGAAGGGAAAATCATAAGGCAAAAGAAAAATAATCAGGCAAAAGACAGGCTGGGAGAGCTGGGGGGGCTCACCTGGAGAAGGGAAGGCTCCAGGGAGACCTGAGAGCCCCTTGCAGAGCCTAAAGGGGCTCCAGGAGAGCTGGGGAGGGACTAGGGACAAGGGATGGAGGGGCTGGACACAGGGAATGGCTTCCCACTGCCAGAGGGTGGGTTAGATGGGATATTGGGAAGGAATTCTTGTCTGTGAGGGTGGGGGGGACTTCCCAGAGAAGCTGTGGCTGCCCCATCCCTGGGAGTGTCCAAGGCCAGGCTGGAACTTGGAGGCACTGCAGGAGTGGAAGATTCCTCCTTGGCTGGAACCTTGGAGCAGCCTGGCCTCCTAGAAGATGTCCCTGGGGATGGAACTGGATGAGTTTTAAGGTCCATTCCAACCCAAACCAGTCTGGGATTCTGTGAAAATAAGACAAAATGAGTTGTCTGAGCTTCCTCCTTAAGAAACAGTTCCAGTCTGTTGTACTGAGCAGCAAGAAAAATGGGAATATCCACCAGCCTGTGTCTGTGTTTATGAGCTGCCAGCAGGAATCACCTTCCTGCTCAGAATCCGAGGGGAAATTCGGATGCAGAGCTGTTTGCATTTGCCTGACCGTGTGTAACCCCCTGTTGTGTTGCAGCACACACGAAGGACATGCCATTTACATGTGAAACCTGTGGAAAATCCTTCAAGCGCAGTATGTCCCTCAAAGTCCATTCCCTGCAGCACTCGGGAGAGAAGCCTTTCCGCTGTGAGGTGAGGCAGCACCTCCCCCTGGCCATCACAGTCAGGATCACACTTCCAGGAGGGAGTGGAGGTGGGAACAGAGTTCACTGAGAAACCAGGAGCAGTTTCAGAGAAGTTTTGGGGAAAGATTCTTCTCCGTGTGGAGAGCGGGAATGCGCTTGGGAGTGATCCAAACAGTTTGCTGTCTTGTCCTCAGTGAGGGCACACCCCCAGCAGGATTTGAATCCCAGTTTTCCCTTCACAGCAAAGGGAATTCGAATTATATGAGTCCTCCCTGTCTTACCTGGTGACTTGGAATGGACAGAGTGAAAAATAATCAAATTTACTGCCTGATTTTCACTCGTGGGATCAACTTGTCCTCCAGCAACCTGTGACCTCCTTGGGACCTGAGCCAGTGCTCAGAATTCCAGTTCCTTAATGAGTGTGTGTGGTGGGAGGGGGGGAGAGGGTCTCCCTGATACACCCCCCAGGAGCTGGGGGTTGTGATTTCCTGCCTGCCTTGGGAAGGAGGTGCCATGGGACACATTTCCCAGTCACCTGTGTGGGACAGGCAATGCCTCAGTCCCCTGATGGGATATTTGTGGAGCCCTTGCCATTCCCACAGAGGACACGGAGCAGTGATGGGGGTAATAAAGCCAGAGCAGGCACGGGGATCAGATTTTTAGGGAAAGAAATTACCTCATCCCAGTAAAAAACAGCTGGAGAACAGGCTGGGGAAAGCCTGTGTGGAGCTGTGTTGGTTTGGTGTGTAGCAGAGTCCTCTAGTGGAGGCAGGAGACAGCAGAGACCCGGCAGGGCTGCAAACCCTCCCTTCCCGGGATGCCTGAAGCCAACAGGAGCTCTTTGGTGTTGGAATAGCCCTGTCTGTGCCAGGCTTTTGCTGTGCCAACTAAAGGTTATGACTTTTCCAAAGCTCCTGTGCCAACACAGACCAAATTCTGCTCAGCTGAGAAGTGAAATTCTGTGATTTGGCGTGTGCTACTCCAGGTGTCCTTCACTCCTTCACACAGTCCTCTGGAGTGGCTCCTGGTGCCTGGATCCCATGGGGTTTTGCTGTCTCTCTCTTGCAGAACTGTGATGAGAGGTTCCAGTACAAGTACCAGCTGCGTTCCCACATGAGCATCCACATTGGGCACAAGCAGTTCATGTGCCAGTGGTGTGGCAAAGACTTCAACATGAAACAGTACTTTGATGAGCACATGAAAACACACACTGGTAAGAACGTGGCAGAGGAAAGCCCAGGGGGTACCTTCGGGACAAAATGCTCCCAGCTGTATTCCCTTCCTCGGAGTTTGGGGTTATCCCACTAGGAAATGACATGGGAAAGGTTAATACCTTCCCTTGCTGTTAAATCTGGAGGGCTGTGGGGAACATAGAATTGATTGGGTTGGAAAAGACCTCCGAGATCATCCAGTCCAACCCTTGGTCCAACTCCAGTCCGTTTACCAGATCATGGCACTCAGTTTAAATGCGAGCTTGGGCTTCCCTCCTTGTTAGTTTGGGCTGAAGGAGCCCCTTGCCAAAGCCTTACCAGAGATTGCTCTGTGCCTCAAAACGCAGAGGTGAGGGGGGAACCCCCAAACTCTGAGCCCTTCCCTGGGCTGAGGGCGGGGCGGGCGCGAGGGCCGTGCCAGGCCTGACCGATGCCGTGTCTGTGTCGGGCAGGAGAGAAGCCCTTTATCTGTGAAATCTGCGGGAAGAGCTTCACGAGCCGCCCCAACATGAAGAGGCACCGCCGGACGCACACGGGGGAGAAGCCGTACCCGTGCGACGTGNCCGTGCCCCCCGTGCCCCACTTGCCGCCCCCGCCCGCCCTCTTCAAGAGCGAGCCTTTGAACCACCGCGGGCAGAGCGAGGAGAACTTTCTGCGGCACCTGGCGGAGAAGAACAGCTCGGGGCAGCACCACTGACTGCCCGGGAGCCTCCGGGACTGCAGCCCTCCTGGAAGCGCTGAGGCTCCACGGGGAGGGGAGGAAGGTTTTCCCTCAGCACTGAGGTGAGGAAGGTTTTCCCTCAGCCCTGAGGGTGAGGAAGGGTTTCCCTCATTGCTGAGAAGAGGAAGGGTCTGCCTC
>VXBX01000313.1:5591-26091 GCA_013400415.1 Scytalopus superciliaris | reverse complement strand
CAGGGTGGTGGCAGCACAGGGAGAACCTTGAACTGAGCTTCTGGAGGGCCCGTGATGACAACCATGCGCACTTTGGAGTCCG
The DNA here is from genome assembly GCA_013400415.1 of Scytalopus superciliaris. Classification (NCBI taxonomy): domain Eukaryota; kingdom Metazoa; phylum Chordata; class Aves; order Passeriformes; family Rhinocryptidae; genus Scytalopus; species Scytalopus superciliaris. The sequence goes on along the minus strand of VXBX01000313.1, from coordinate 26,009 downwards.
GCGTCTCCGGAGGGGCGATCTGGAGAGGGACAGAGACAGGAGTGGGCAGGATGGTGGTGATGCCCTCCCCTCCCTGGCACCATAGGACCAGCCCCCAACCCCACCGAGGCTTTTTGGGTGGTTTGCCCAGGAGAAAAGCCCCCACCCCAGGGAGGTGGTGGCACAGGGGAGTCCCTGCCAGGACAACCCTACCTTGATAGAGGCACTTGCGAACCGGGAGAGCTGCTTGATGTGCTGGCCCTTCTTGCCGATGATGGCACCGACCGCCTGCGCGGGGATGAAGACGTGCACAGTCTCCTGCTCCGGAGGCTGCAGGGACAGCATTGAGGGCTCAGTGCCACCATTCTGGGCTCAGTGCCATCCTTCAACCCCCAGGTGATGCCCACCCCATTCCCAAGGGTGCAGGGCTGAGCTGTCACCAGACCCCCACAGGGGCTAAAGCACCTTCTCCACCACCTTCGCAGAAGATTAAAGGACCAGATCCCGCTCCCACACAGGCAGCAGGGGATGCTGGAGGCATCCTGACCATCACACAGGTCTTCTCCACACACAGCAGAGACCCCTGAGCTGGAAGCAGGAACAGTCTGAGCTGCTGAGTGTTCACCTACCATGAAGGAGCTGTATGGGGCAGCCCCGGAGACGCTGCTCGGTGGCGGCGGCACTGCGTTGGAGGAGGCAGGGAAGAGGCCAACAGCAGCCAGGTTAAGGCCAGGGATGAGGTGGGATTGTAACTGGGGAGAGAAAAGGGTGTTGCTTTTACCAGGGCATCGTCCCAGAGGAGCTGCCACAGCCAAGGGAGGCCCAAGCCCACTCACACTCATGGCGGCCACGTCGTTCTCGTAGGCTTCCCTCACTTTCTTCATGATCTCCTGCTCTGCTTTGCAGCAGTTCTCGATGGAGCCCTTCACTGTGATGGTCCTTTCGGGGTTGTACAGAGTCAGGTCCTGCAAGCTGGTGGGGAAAGAGCATCAGCACCAAGACCCTGAGACACCGGGACCTCCAGTCCCTTCCCGTGGTGCTGCTGGGGACATGGGGTGCCACTGCCATGCTCAGAGCGGGCACCAGCACCGTGGTTTGCACTCTGCTTTCCCCAAAAAATAGGATTTAAGAGTAAAACTCCAGTGCTGGTCATCAAACCAGCCTGGCCTGGGCTCTTCCAGGGGATGGGATGAGGATGGCAAAGGGACAGGAAGCAGATGCCAAAGGGGACACCAAAGGGATGGGAGTACAGAAAATGTAACACCAAGGTTTTTCAAAAGAGCTCTGGGGACTAAAGCATCTCTGCCCACTCTCATCCCACCACCTGCCTCCTCCTCTTCCCTCCCCAGCCTGTGGAAGTCCTGCCCTGGTTTCCCAAAGGCAACAAGGAGCCTTACGAGGAGATGGTGATTTTTGTCTCCGTGTCCTGCTCCACTTTCTTCAAGTTCCGCCCTTCTTTGCCGATCAGGCGCCCCACGAAGTTGTTGTGGGCCAGGATTTTCAGAGGCACTTCATCAGCTCTTGAGAGAGGAACGGGGGGAAAAAAAACAAGATGAAGGATCAGAGCAACCAGAAGAGGAGGGATTTGGTACAAGGGGGGTGGGGGAAGCTCAAATCCCACTGCTTGGAGCGCCCCAAACCACAGCTCCTGCACACGCGGCAGCACCACAGAGCCCAGGGGGGAAATCCTTACGTTTTGGTGTCCTTTGCCTCCTTCTGCATGATCTCCAAAATCATCTTGCAGGCAGCAGAGCAGCCCTCGGGGGTGGAGTGGATGCTGATGGCTTTTTCTGCGGCTCCCGCGTTTTCTTTCCGGTGCACGTCGATCCTGGAAGCACGGGATGGGAGCTGGGAAGCGGCCCCGTGGCTTCCTGACACCACCCCGTGCGAGCCTGGAGCCCACACTCCATTCTAGGGTTGTATTTGCACCCAGGGAAGGAAAGGAGAGCAAATTCTGGGCTTGCTATTCCTCATGGATGCAGAGCTTGGAAGCTCAAATCACCAAAATCCAAATAAGGCATCGGCATCTATTTATTTTAAGCAACAGGAGCGATGAAGTGGTGGAACAAGCACGTGCCTGGGGGACAGGATGGGCTGTCCATCACCTCCCATCCCAGATAAAGCCTTCCTTGGGGGACTAGAGCTCTGCCCAACATCAGCTCAGGGACCAAAACACAAGAGCAGGTGAGTGAAGTTCAACAAATCCATGTTAAATGAGACCGGCTGGGTCCCATCCCCGCCCTGGCAAAGGGAGACACGTAGGGAATCACAGCCAAGGTGACTCTCGGACACACAGCCCTGGAAGGGTGGAGGTGCCTCAGCCAGCCCGTTTTCCAAACCAAAACCCCAATCCAGCATCTCACCCCGCTGCAAAGGGACTCACTTGGACTGCGTCTGCTTGGTGATGTTCCTGATGGTGGCCCCTTCCTTGCCGATGATGGCCCCCACGTACTGGGTGGGCACCAGGAGCCTCAGGGGGATGTCCACGGGCTGCTGCTTGACGGGGGCGCCGGCGGAGACGGGGGAGCCCTGCCTGGGAGCGCCGCGCGCGCCGAAGCCGCCCCGCCGCCCGTTCTCCGGCCCCGGCGCCGACTGCTCGTCCGGGATGTAGGACACCTTCAGGGCGTGGTTCTCCAGCTGGTGCCCGTTCAGCTTCATGATGGCTCTGGGAAGGGAGAAAGGGTTGGGATGGAAGAGGTTTCTCTCTGCTGGGATGCTCCCAGGAAGCGTGGCAAACCTTCCCCGGTGAGGAAACACCAGGAAACATCACCTGCTTGGACCTGGGAGGGCTTTCCACCCAGATTTTAAGGGGAATCCCTCCAAGAGCGGGATTGCATCATTAAGGAGTGATTCCCGCATCTCCTCCACGCTGTGATTGTTGTCTGCTATCTGGAATCCCTCTCCCGGCTGGAATTCAGGGGTGCAAGACCCGAAAGCTGCCGATAGATGGGGCTGGCAGCAAGAGCAAGGCCGTGGGTTTGGTCACCGTTCCCGGCAGCTCCGGGAAGCCTCCTCAGCTCCAGCAAAGCGATCGGTGACTCAATTCTTGCAAAAAACCCACCCCCCAGACTAACCAAAAAAACTCCTAAAACTTGCTGAACTGAGACTTTTCCCTGCAGGTTGTGAAAGGACCAGGGAAAGATGCTGCATGGAGCACGTGCATCCCTGGAGGAGGAAAAAGGAGGGAAGGGAGTTGGAAGTCTCCCAGTGACACGGCCGTGGGACAGAGAGGACACGTGTTGCCTGGTATCTGATCTGATGTTTGGTGTCATTATTACTTCTTCTGGAGACAGAACTCCTGAAGTTCAAAGACATCTCCACTTTACCTTGGGCAAAAAGTTATGGTTTTACTCCCTGAGTTGCCGAGAAAAGCAAAAAAACTTGGAAACCCAACTGAAGGGAAACAAAACAGAGCGCAGGGGCATCTGCAAAGATTTGCCACACTTTTAGCCAGAATTTAGGAATCTGGGGGGCGGGGAGGGGGTGGGCGGAATCCTGGAAATCTTATTTTCTGCGGGCAGGGAAGGAGCCAGCTGTGTGGCAGGGAGGGCAGCCTGAACTCCCAAGGGACACGGGGCACTTACTGCCTGGTCTGCTCCCGGTTGGCGTAGGTGACGTTCACAACGGCCGTCTCACTGTCCGTGTTCACTGCGAGCAAGAGAGGCGGGAATTGCGGGAATTGCAGGAACACCGAGGAGCAAAGACCCCCCCCAGAAAGCCCCCTCAGATGAGACTTTGCTTGGACACACCTCTGGGGCTCCCCAGGGATTTACAAACAGGTTAAAGGATGCTGATCCAGCCCCCAAAGCCGACTCCGGAGCCCGGGGACAATCCCAGGAGCTCCTCCGAGCCCTCCTTTCCATTTCCAAGAGGGTTGTGGTAACTCTACTCTCATTAAACATCCCAGGGGCGATATTAAACCTCTTCCCTCAAGTGACCACCATTAGAGGCTGAGATAAAATCTGCTGAGCAGAGACACAGAGGCCCCGGTGCCTCGGGAGAGCACCCGGCACCTTCCCAAAGCGGTGCCGGTGGGAACGACACCACGATGTGGGAACACCCACTTGTGCTGCCCGAAGCCACCACACAGACCTGGGGAATAGGGGAAAAAACCCCCTCAGCCACCAGGCTGAGACCCCTTGACATCCTCAGCCACGGGTTCTGCTCACAAAGGAAAGCCACGTGTCCATCTTCACCCTCCTCCCCCTCCCAGAGAGAGCCGGGGCAGAAAATCATCAAGCACAGCTTTTTAATTCCAGCCCTACCTTGCTCACAGTTTTCCACGGTGCCATACTGGGCTAGCAAACCATCCAAAACCTGGAAAAGGGGGAAAACAAACCCGCTTTACGCTGGGATTGTCAGGATAGATCAGGGAAATACAACCCATCAATAAGAGGCAGCTGTCTAGTCATTAAGATTTCACAAGCAATTAGATGGAGGAAGCTCCTGCCTGCCCCAGGACGCTGGACCAAGGGGCCTCGGAGCCAGCGGGGGGGGAGAGAAGAGTCAGGGAAAAGTCCCAGCAGGCAGCGGGAAGAAAGGATCCATTTTGTTCCTTATACAATAGATAAATCATAAACCCCTGTTATTAATGGGGATTTTTGTTGGTGTCGCTTACGTTGCTTCTATCAGTTGATTTTCCTCCTGTAATGGGAGAGAAACAAGCAACGGGCTTGTATAATTAGACCCAATTAATAACAAAGAAAAGGAAAAACTGACTTTAATCCCAAGTACAGAAACCTGGAGGGGGGCAAAAATTAGGCCTTAAATCTGCTCTAGTCTCCTCCGCTCGCTCCTCTTACCTCCCATCGCAGCTGGGGTGGGATGTTTCGGATTTGAATTTTCCGGCTCCTGAAATAAATGAGAAGTGATTAAAGAGCAGATTTAGGGGCTGGAGCGTGGCCGTCCTGGTGGAGCTGCTGCACGGTGATGGATCTGCTCAAGCTTGGTGTTTCCACACATTTCCAGGGATTCTGGTGGCTTTTGGCTAATTGCCCCCAACCCGGTCGGGGAGGGATTTGTGCCGGAGCTTTCTCCGAGAACGAAATTCCAAAGCCTCCCCAACCCTCTGGCACTGGCTGGAGAGGCAGAGAGTTTTCCCAGATTAAATAGGATTAGGAAGCCAAAAGGGAGTTGTGTGTTCTCTCATCAGTGCAATGAGGAGAGGACCCTTGGGATAACGGGAGCATCGTTCCCACATCCGAAAACCCACCTGAGGGTTTGGATGATCTCCGAGGGAAATCAAGGCACGGACAAGCCCAAGATGGGCTCAGGTTGCTCCTCCACTCACATTTTTGGCTCTTCCTGACCTCCCTTTTCCCAAAATAGAAACTCTTTTTATAATTCCGATGCCGGATTTGCCCTGGGGGTGCCGTTTCCCCCCTGACCCCTCTGTGAGCAGCTGCTGGAGACAGCTGAGAGCAGCTGTGGGATCATCCGGTGCTGGACACCCCAAATCCCACCCAACCCCCCTCTCTGGGTGCCCACGGATGCAGCTCTGTGGGTGCAACCAGTGCCAACCCCTCATGGGTGGCCCGTCCCCCTCCCTGCCCTCTGTTTTTCGGGAATAACCAAACCCTCTGAATTTTAAGATGGTAAAGGAAAGATAAATCTCACAGCCATGCCAGGCAGCTCCATGTGGGGTAAATACCCTCACACCCGTATCAGAGACCAGCTCTTCAAATTTGAAGTATTAACAAACACATGGTATAAAAAAAGAGAGAGAAAATGAGGTTCTAGATAATTATTTTCTGATTACACAAAGGTGACTCAGCTCACTTGCCAATCTCAGCATGGAATGGCCCAAAGGCATCCATATGATTTAGCCCCAAGTAAGGATTCCTCCTCATCCCTATCACCCTTCGAGGTCAAAGCAGCTGCCTCAAGCACCTCCTCACACACCAAAACCCCAAAAAGTCCTGTCCAGTTGGTTTCCAACAAAACCAGAACTGATGTTTCCCCAAATCACCAAAGATTTCCCGAAGATCCAGACCAGAGGGATGGAATGGCCAGATTTGGGGTGGTTTTCCCCTCTGAAAGTCAAAATGAAGCCAAAAAAATGAGATTTTTCCAGCTCAGCCACCGGGGAGGCTCCGAAACACCAATTCTGTTGCTGCTACAGATGCAAACCAGGTGGATGAGGAAAGAGAAACCAACCCAGCCCTTGAAATCCCAGCATGTTGGGGGGGTCTGCAGGAAGGAGAAAGGGAGGGGACACGACGCTCTGAAACCAGATCTCCCCTTGCCATGCTAATCCCCATCCCAAACCGAACGGGAGAGAGATTAAGAAACTCAGAATGCCAAGAATGTCCGAGTCCAGGGAGGGTCAAAGGGATTTGGAGTGACAGAGGAACCCCCGGAGGTCTCCCACCGCCCACCCCTGCCACGGAAACTTCTCTGGATTGCTCCGAGCATCTGCATGGGCAGCGCACGTGTTCGGCACAGACGTGACCGGAATCCAGCGTGCCATGGACAGAAAGGAGCCATTTATGTCCTCACCCCCGAATTCTGCTGGTGGCAGCTCCTTTGCTCCCCCCCCCCTAAAAAATTAAATTAATTAAGGAAAGCAGCGGAATTCCTTCCCCGAGCTCGCCGGGTGCGGGAAGAGCATCGCCCGGGTCGGCACGGGCTGGGGAAGCGCCTCACCGGGGCCACGGCGCTGTTATTAATATGTTAATTAACCATAATTCCTCCCATCACAGCCATTCCACCGGGATTATTCACCGCTCCTAACAGCCTCCATCGCTGATGGATATTAAATCCCAGCAGAGACACAGGCGGGTCTTTCAGCAGCACAGCAAGGTGAGCGGCACAAAGGATGCCGCGAAATCCCGGGATGAGACAAGCGCTCCCAATACTTGACTCCCGACCCGACTCCATGGATGCCCCACCGTGCCACGGGGAAGGCGGAATGGGAACAACATCCATCGCCCTTTGGGGAGGTCTGGCTTGGCGTGGAGTTGCCCCAGAGGGGGTGGAAAGCTCCCGCTCCGATGAGCAGCCCCGGCTCGGCTCCGGCTCCATCGGGGCTGCCGCGGTTGGAATGACAGAGGAAGTCATGAATAAATAAACGCCGCTCTCTGCTTTGCCAGGAGCGGGTCCTGCTGGACTGAAACCCTCCATCACCGCTCGGATCCGCCCGCTCCGAGCCGAGCCGCGCTCCGGATAAATAACTCCGTGCCACGGCGATTCCCTGGCTTTTTATTCCCCGTGTGCCAAAGGCGGGAGCTCCTCCCTCCAAAACTCTGCTCGCCCGACCTCGGCTGCCAGCCAGGACTGGCGCTCGTGCCCTCCGCATGGGCAGGAGCTCCCGAGCAGCTCCGGCATCTCCAGCTCGTGGGAGAAGGTGAGAGCTCTGGGATGCTGCTCGTCTTATACCAAAGGTCCCCCAGATCCTTGGGATGAGCCGGAATGATCTACCTATGTGCCAATCTGGGCAGTTCCTGGTGGTTCTTTTAATTAAAGATAGTAATGGGGGAGGGAAGAGGAGGGTGAAGAGCTGCAGGGCTGTAAAGGGGAGAGGAATTGTGGGTCCCCGGGATGGATCTTGGCATCACCACCGAGCTGATGGTCCTGTTTGTTGTAACAGCACTTGAACATCCCACTACGTCCATCCCCGAGCCCTGGAAAACCTGCCAACAGCCCCGGCAGCCCCGCGTGGATCTGCTGGTTCTCCTGCAGAACCAGGAGGCAAAGTGAGACCTTTAAAATCTCCTGGCACTCCATAAACCCTCCCTGGCCACGGGCTGGACTCACCGAGGGGGGAAAGCCACCCATCCTGGTGCACCCGCGTAACAGGAGGCTGCAGTAGGTTCCATGTCATGGAGCCACACACAGACAAGCATTTGGGTCAGTCCCTCGTTATCCCTGAGCTCTGGAAGCAGCAGGATCTGCTCCATCAAAGGCTTTCCTCGGATTTCCCTCCAGCCAGCTCTTTAAGGAGCTCAACAGACCAACAGGTTAAACCTCACTGTGGGGAGAAACAAAAAAAATGGAGTGAAGTGACTTGGAGCAACAGGGATAATCCAGGAAAACGATTGGGGATCCTGCAGAGACTCCTCACCCTCCGTGCTGTGCCTGTTGGAACCGCGTGGATCAAACGCAAAGAGCACCAGGAAGAACCACTTTTGCAGAAGGGAGAAACTGAGGAGAAATGGGAAGAAGAGACAGCAAAGGAAAGGCTTGCTGGTTCAGGGAATTCCCACTGCTGGTGTGGGAGCCCTGGAGCACTGGAAGCCACACGGTGTTCCCTGAGGCACCTCCAGCCCACACTGGTGCCACATCCTTGGAGCTGTGCCCCCTCCTCACACGGGCAGCACCGAGGGACAGGGGCCTGCAGGAACCCCCACAGGGAACCCGGATCACCAGGGAGGCAGAATCGACATGAAAACCCCAAATCAGGTTTGGGGGGTTTGCTTTGGTTTCATTTTTAATATTTAAATCCCACTGGGAAATATCCGAGCGCGGATTCAGCCCTCGGGATGCCCTGTCTCTCACCCCTGGATGCATCCATGGGCAGAGATCACCTTCAAGAGGGTGGCCAGAGCCTCCCACTTAATTAAGAATCTGCTGGTAATTCCCTGGAGTGGACTGGCATGGTGGTGGTGGTGGCAGGGACCCAAGAAAGGGGCACTGGCTCGTCAGGAGCAGGGAGAGCCTGGCCGGGATCCAGTGGGAGGCTGGGATCGGAGCCGCGAGCCGGAGCCCATGGAAAAGCTGCTCTGGCACGTCCTGTCCCCACAGGAGGGTCCCCTTCCTTTTGCAAGTTGTTTTTGGGGTGACACTTTGGAGGGGCAGAGCCCACCCTTGTCCATCCGACATCCCTGAGTTGCTCCAGCAGAATTCCCGTCATCTCCTCCCAGTAAAGCTTTGGCCACAGATCCTGGCTGGGACAAGAGCTCTTCCCAGCATGGAAAGCTGGGAGAGTGGAGCTGGAGGCTGTTCCTTGGAGAGGAGCATCACCACAGGGTCGGGATAAAAGCCCTGTCTCTCCCTCACCCCTCATGGATGTGCCTCCTTGCCCTCCCCGTGGCACACAGGGCAGGCACGCAGCTCCCTGATGGATTGTGGCTGTTTTCCCAACAGGATTTGACCCGGAGCATCCACAGCACTGGCAGCAGGGAGGCAGCTGGAGGGGGATGGAGGGCTCAGAGTCACCCAGACTATTGCCTTTGGAGCTTTTAGCCCCAGACAATATTCCCTGTGATCTGTAGGGAATATTCACAACCACCTGCACTACCCACTCATATTCAGGGAACAACAACCCCCAGCACAGGAGTGACCCCAGGAGTCAAACACCCCACGGGGCAGCTACCCCAGCACAGCCTGTGGGTTGCCTTCCTCTTCCCACACCACTCCAGGATTTGTCAGGAAAACTTCGTTTTCCTTTAGGGAATGTCTGATGGAGAAAGTGGGAGCTGCTGCTCCTCTGCCCTCCGTGGCCAGAAACAGCTCCAGAGCCTCACACACCCCCAAACACACCCCATGGCATGTTGGCTGCGGCACCTCCCTTATATCCAACATCTCCTGGACCTTCTCCATCCCTCACCACGTGTTTCCCCAAGCAGAGGTGACCAAAGGCACGAGGATGCTGAGGGACCCAGCACAGCCAAGCTCTGGGCTCTCTCCCCAGACCTCCCCAACAACCCCACCCCATCCATCTCCTCCCGGGGCAGGAGGAGGACACCCAAAGCCAGAGACATGGGGGGACCTCCTAACACCGAACAACATTAATGATGGCTTTTCAATCAAATGCAAATGTTATGCAAATTGGGGGGCTGAAAACACAGTGCATCCCTGATTCAATTAACAGCATTTCATTTATCTAGTTAGGCTTTGATTCAGGAAAGCACTTAATCCTGTGCTTAATGCGTTGTTGTTGTTGTTTTTTAATGTTTTAAACATTTTTAAATAGGAAAATGTGGTTGCTAAGACACAAACGTTGCCAGGGGGACTCGGAGGAAAGTTGTAGCAGAAATTACTTGCTTTTCCCTTATAATTTGATAGGCTTTCCATTTGCTGGCATCTCCACAAGGCAGGAATATTATCCCTGAACTCCCTTCAGTGACAAGGAAACAAAAGCCCAAGGGAAGGAGGTACCTGCTGGAATCTCACCAGATCCCTCCAACACCTCCGAGCAGGATGGGGATCCTTGGATGGGATCTGCTTCCAGGTTTTAGCCATTTCATCCATGATTTGCCACCTCCTGCACTGCCCTCCGAGCCAACACATCCCTTGGCTTCCCCACCTGCCATCGGTTTTATGTTATTAAACCCACCAGCACACGGATTTCCCAGCAGGATCAGCAAGGTCCTTGCTGGAAACACTCACACAACACCAAGGCAGGACAAAAACCGCATTCCAAACCCACCAGATGATGCTTGAGCAAGGATCCCAATTCCCTCCTCAAATTACCGAATTCCCTCCTCGTTACTAAAGTTTGAGTCATGCTTAAGCAGAAGGAAATATTTAAATCTCTGAATTTTTCCTGACTCCAGACCTCCAGGACCAGCTCCTCAAGGAGGTGCAGGAGGTCCAGGTTGAACTTCCAGAGCTTTTGTGGTCTGGAGGAAAAAACTTGATGAGGGAATAGGGGGGGGAAACAAAAAAGCCATGGAAAAGCCTTCCCCTGAGTTTGCAAAGAGCTTCAAACCAGAGCGCTGAGATTTGGAGGCATCACGTTTGTTTTGAGCTTTAACACCTCAACATCAAACACCAACAACATTCAGTGTAAACATGTAAGCAAAAATATGCAGACCTGGGCTGAAATTTTCCCCAGGTCAAGGGAGGAGTCCTAAATTCAGGATGTTTTTAAGAGCACTGAATGTTCCTGACAGGTCATCCTGGTCGTGCTGCTCCCCAGCACCAACCCAACCACCGCAGCATCCCGTGCCCCTCCTGTCCCCCTGTGTCATCCCTGAAGCTGCTGAGTGAGGTAATTTGGACTCAGACCTGGCTGTGACATTGGGAAGGTCTCAGAGAGCAAGAAAAAGCGGAAAAAACCCCACCCAAAAGCCCCCAAATGTGCTACAGTTGAGCAGGATCCAGGAATGGAATGGGAAAAGACAGGATCATCCCTTTTCTTGTCCTGAAAATGGACCCAGCCCGGAGCCAGCTCAGGAAACACCATTTAAACAACGAGTTTTCCTTATTTCCCATTAAGAGAAAGTAAAGGTCTCCCAGAGAACCACCCCCCGCCCCCAGAGCTCAGTGTCACCAGCACAACAAGCTCTTAAACTCAACACCCTCCCTGGAGGAGCATGTTGTGTTATTTCGAGCTGCCAAACCCCTTCCCTCCACCCCCAGTGACCTGCTGGCCCTCATATAACTGGAGGCATCCTATGGTGCTACCCCTGGAATTGTCCAAGGGCAAACTGGATGAGGCTTGGATCAACCTGGCCTAGTGGAAAGTGTCCCTGCCCAAGCTTGAAGGTCCCTTCTAAGCCAAATCCCACTCTGGAATTCCACAATATCCAAGATCTTCACAAAGAAACGACTCCACAAGGCCAGGGTGGTGAAAAGCCTCCCTGGCCAGAGGTTGCCACTCACTGGGAGATCTGGAGAGTCCCAGCTGTGCCTGTGTGACAGCAAAGCCAGAGCTGCAGGGTGGCTGACGGGAAAGAGATTTGGGGGTGGAATAAAAGGAAGGGGAGGCTGAGAAAGAAATATGCAAATCTGTATAATGACAAGATTAAAGCAGCAGGAGCAGAAAGAAAAGCGCAGAGAAAACCAGGCTCGTGCCTGGAGGAGAAACGAGCCAAGAGGCCCCTCCTGAGGACACGAAGCCAACAAAAGACCTTTGGGTTCTTGCAGCTGGAGGGACACAGAGGTGACCTGGCCACGGGATTTTGGAGAGACACCCACAGGAGTCTCAGACAGACCCACTCGCCTCGGCCGGGTTGTCTCTGGCAATGTGATTAATCCCTCCCATCAATCATCTCAGCAACCAGAATCTGATCCTGGGCTAATCAATCTGTCTAATTGGTTCCTCCCCATTAGCTCGTTTTCGGAACTGCTTTGTACACTGAGCACCTCGTCCAGTCATTGACGAGAGATTTTTCAGGAAGATGCTGGGAGTGAGTTGTCCATGAGGATCCCTTGGAAAGCCTTAGGGAGCTCATTCCTGGTTTTAGAAGAGCTGCTGCCCCTCAGGTGCAGAGGGAAGGCGCATGCTCAGAGCCAGGAATGTGTTCTGTCTTACATTCCCCTCCTCTCCTAAACTGCTGTGCCCTCTCCATTCTGAATTTCCCCCATTGATCCGACACGGAGCACACACCACATCCACCCAGAGTGCCACCCTGAGAGGAGCCAATGCCTCAGTGCTTCAAAAGACACAGAAATCTCACAGAAACCCCCAAAACAACCCTTCCCACCCCCCTTGCCCAGAGGATGACTCGGGCCACCCCCCAGGCTCCTGCAGTCCATCCTTGCCAAAGTCAACACACCAAGGATCTGTGGCCAGCACAAGTTTCCCAGTAAGGAACAGAGAGGGAAAATGAAGGAGTTTTAGACAATGAATCCATTTTGCATTATCTTTCCATTCTCATTTGCTGGCGAGTTGCCACAGAGTGAAAAGCTCTTTCTTAATCTCTGAACGTGCCCCAAAGACAAGCCCAGCTAAACCCAGCGGGTTCCCCAACCCCAAACCTGAGCAGGACCTGCTGTCACTGACAGAGAACACACCAGTTCCCTCCCAGTCATGGAGCAGTTTGATCCCACTCTGGCCTAGCAGCCACACTGAGGGATTCCCATCCCCTCAGGAAAATCTAAAATTCCAGTTCTCAAAAACTGACCCACGAGTGGCACCGGCTGGACTATGAAAATATCATGTTGAAAGGCAAAGTTTCCCACAGACCATGACTTGTGGAGGGGTGGCAGCAGTGGGACTCATTCCTGCCCCATCTTCCCACCGTGGATCCCAAAGCACTTCCCTGACCATCATTCCAACAAGCTCCAAGGTGCCTGTTTGCTTCCCTGATGCCAAGAGGAAAACCTGAATAGAAACACGCACAAGGTGAAGAACATTCTGCTTTTTGGGGGGCATTCTGCACATCTTCCTTCACCCACCTGGGCTGCCTTTGGACAGGAAAGGTCTTAAGTGTGGATTCTCCAGGTGCTACACCAGCCCCAGACACAGGAGATGACCCACCCACCAGGTCTCCTGCCCTCCTCCCCAAATCCAACAAGGGCTGAAGCAAAAGTGGGATGGAGGGAAACCCACAGCAGGTCCTGCCCTTCATGGCTCCTTCCTCAGGGTGATGGGGGTGAGGTGCCAGCAGGCAGCTGGTGTCCCCCACCCACTCCTCTTTGCCACACAGGCACCTCCACCCTCCTCCAGTGCTCAGGACACATTCCTAACTGGTTTCCAGTGGCTCTGCTTTGCAAGTGGAGCTTCAGGCAGATCCCACAGAGCTGGTGGGAACCCCAAAGCCCCCCAGCACAAGTTCTGGGGTGGGTCTTGCAGCTCTCTAATTCTGCAGTAATTAAACACCATTAGCAGGGTGATTGACAGGTGTCACTCACACAGGCTCCACATAATTCTGCCTGCAGAAAGTGGGCAGAGACTTCTCTTTATTGTGCATTTCCAGACCCCCAGACAGGGGGGGCTTGGGCTCTTTCTGGAGACCTCACAAACACCGTGGGCTCAGAGCACGTGGAGCCAAGGAATTTAGGGGGGACCCTTAAAGCCAAGGGGAGCTGCCAGGGTTCAGTCCCCAACAACTTCAGGTGCACAAGATGCCAGCACAAGAAAGGAAGAGGAAACAAAACTGACCGTGGCTTTGGAGGGTTCCTCTGATCGAGGTCTGTGCCAGGAGGAGGAGGAGGATGCACAAGGACCAGCAGCACCAAGCCTTTAAGGCAAATCAGGTTGAACCAGTGCAGTGATTGCACACAGACAAACCCTCCCAGATCAAAAGCAGACTCATAAAAGGAGAATCCAGAAGTTACAACACTGATTATACTCTCTTCTGAACTTAATTCCAGGGTGGAGACCCTTTTGCCAATGCTCAAGTTAAAACCCGTGATGCTGCACTCTGACCTGCCAGTCCTCCCAGTTTGGGTGGGGAGGTGGCTGGGTGGGGGTTCGGGTCTCCAGCAGCTCAGGCTGTGAGCAGGGTGCTCATCCCCATCTCACCAGGCACAAATCCCAGCCCAGATCCCAGGCAGGAGCTCCCAAAGCCCCTTCCAACCCCTGGAATGGACACAAACCTGCAGCGGGTTTGGTGTCCCAGGCAACACCAGCACAAATGTTAAACAGCAAACCCAGGTTCCTCACCAAATCTGGTGGAAGCCAGTCTCATTTCCCCTTCCATTTCCTCTGCAGGAAGACTCTCCCAGGGTGATACAACTAAGAGTTTTCATGGAAAACTGAGAAATTAAGGTTTCTCAGGCTGAGCCCACAAAAATCACCCTTTGGGGGCAGGAGAAAAGATGCCAATGAGCCCACCTTGTCCAGCCTGACTAAGGAAGCCAATGGCACCCACAGCTCCTCCTTCAGCACCTGCTCAGCTTTGGGAGGGGGCTAAACCCCCTCAAGCTCCTTCCTTCATCCCACCAGAGCTGGCCCAGCAGCTGAGGAGGTGTGAAATCTCCAAAGAGTCCTGTTTGGGGTTGGGTTTTTTAACAAGAGGCCATGAATAAGAGAAGGAAAAGGCAGGACGGGGAAGGAGCTGAAAAACAACAAAAATGGGGCTTTTCTACTCCACTGCCCTTCACTTCAAACAAACAGCTGTGGTGAAGCAAAGGCATTTAAAGCCACCACTGCTCTGACCCAGGGACGGTGAAAACCCACCCTAAAAACACACACTGAGGGGAAATCCAGCACAAATCTGCCCGAATCCCTGGATTTTTTCCCCCCTCGGAGAACCCCCCCGAGCCATGCCCGTGCCCTCTCTGCCACCTGCCTCCCGGTGCCAAGTTTCAGTGGCACAAACAGTGGCAGAGAGCAGCCCTCAAAGCGGCAGCGACGAGGTATCGGAGGAAACCAAACATCGAATTTACGCTGAGCAAACATTCACGGCCGGCTGTGCAGCCAGGAAGGCACGGGAATGATATCACAGGGGGGATAAAAGCTCGCAGGGAAGCTCTGCAGTCGAGCCAGAGCTTTTAAAAAGACACAGATATCCTCTCCCCACCTCAGTAAGTGTCACCTATAAAAGTGGCAGCCGTTCCGCAGCTCAGCCCCGAGCACGGGGAGAGGCTGCAGATGTCAGGGAAACTTGTTGCGTTATTAGTTCAGCTGTAACCGAACGCTAAACAATGACTATATAAAGTTCATATAAAGTTGTGTATTTAGGCTCAAATTCAGCAGCGAGGCAGCCCCGCCAGCTTCAAACGGGCGGGTCCCGTGTCAAAAGCACATCCTTGGGAGCCCCGAGAATCCCAGCCCCAAAGCACAACGTTTACAGGAGGTTCGTGGCTTCTCCTGAAATGACAGCCCAAACAAGTCCATGGAAACCTCCAGCAGCCACAGGCTCTTCCTCCTCCGAGGCATCACAACTTGCCTTTAGTGATTTAGTGCTCCTTTGATCCATTTGGAGATACTTTCATGCCAAAAGGAGATTCCCAAAACACACCTGAGTGTCTGCACAGTTAAAGAAAATACACACACTCACATATATGTCTATGTATACGAATGACCACCCAACTCAGGTGATCGAGTCTGCTTGGATGTGATCAGTAGGATAAAGTTGGCAGTCCTGGAACCAGGAGGAAGTTCATCCCACCCTGGTACCATTTCCCAACCCCTCGCAGGTAAATGCTGCTCTATTTTATGATACCTTAACACAGGTATTGTTTAACTGCAGGGAGTTCTCTGCACAAACACACCCAGAAGGTCCGAGCCCACAGCTTTGGATCGGGCAGGAGTTGAAGCAAAGCCAGAGCTTTGCAGGTGGCAAAATCCAGAGAAAACGTGGAGCTTGAAGGGAGAACAGAGCCCCTCAGGCATTCTGCATCTCATCCCCAGCTGCCAACCCTGAACGCTCCAGAAATCCCCAAACAGCCTGACAAACCTCTCACCACAAGCTCTAAACACAACGTCTCCCACCGCAGCAAAGAGGCAAAGCAGGGAACGGGTGGGTAACCCCTCTGGACCCCCCAGCAGCCGCCCCCTCATGAGGGAATGAAGGAGCAGGACCAGCTGAAACCTCCCTGTGCGAGCTGGCACATCCAAACCTCCAGCCCTCCAGAAGGAATCCCGAGAGCCAGAGCTTTCCAGGAGCGCTCAGCGCGTCGGGCACGGATCGCCTCGGAAAGCGGAGCTTTTATTTAGGTGCTTCCCATCCAAGTTGGAAAAATCTGGCTCCAATTGTGCGTGAAAATCTGGCCCTGGGAGCCTTTTTTTTGGTGTTTTTTTTTGGTTATCCTATTCCCTTTTATTTGGCTCTAGCTCACAATCCCTTTGCCTCCTTCCCACTCCGATCCGGGAAGCTGCTCCCCCAGGATCTCCTTCAGCCTGGCGAGAAAAGGAAACCGCGGCGGGACCGTCATCTCCGGAGTCCAAACTTTCCCCTTTTTGGTGCAAATCCATTTCCCTGCCCTCTCAAGTGCTGTTTACACCCGGCAATGCCCCCGGACTGTGCGGGATAAATCCCACCGTGCCGCGGGGAGCTCTGCCAGCTCCCGGCGCTGCTCCCGCCTCCCTTCCAGGTGGAGCGTGTTCGGAGCATCCCAAACCCGACCCGGCGCCTCAGCCTTAAAAACAACTCGCTCCACGAGTTCTGCCGGGACACCCCAAGGGTTTGGGGGGGGTGTTTTCCCCCAAGGGGTTCTCTCCATACAGACCAGATCATTCCAGTAGCTGGGAAAGTGTGAAATTTCAGCTCTGCCCATGTCAGGGCTCCCAAGTGTCGGCTACAATAAAATAAATGACCCATTTCCTGACGGATCTCGAGGGCTCCTCCGAGAGGGATGGACACAGTTTTTATGTTTGTTTAGTTTCTCCTCTTTTTTTTCCCCCCCTTCCTTGCGGTGCTTTCCTGCTTTTTCACACCAGGACCTGGGATGCTCTCACTCCCATGGCCATGGACATTCCCTGTTCCCTCCCTGCTCTTGGCCCTTCCTCTCCAGCCACAATCCCAATAAAACTGCCCCCCCTGCCCTTCGGGTTTTATGAGTTTCCTTGGGCTGTGAAGGCAGCTGGAGCGGGCTCAGCCCGGGACAACAGCACAGGGATGATGAATGGGTTTCCCAAAACCACTTCTCAATTCTCACAGACCACCTGGGTATCCCAAAGCCACGCCTTGGAACAGGCACCAGCACCCAAAACACTCCAGATACTCCCAAAGCAAAGCCAACCCCAGGGAAGGGGACACGAGGAGGGCACTGCCCCCTGTGGAAGGGCTGCCAGGAGCCAGAAATGGGCTGCAGGACCCCAAACCCTCTCAAAACCCTTTCCAGAGGAGAAAACCATGTGGGTTTCAATTAAATGATGATTTTTGGTTTAAATCTCCAGACAAAGCCATGAGGATTTCCCAGCACCTTCTGGAGCAGCTACGACACTGGATATAAACTGGTGTGGAACTGGTTTCCACTCCCCTTCAGTGGTTATCCCATCAAAACCAGAAAGCACACACTGGGTTTAAGGAAACCAGCTTGAAACGACACCTCAAATTCCCCTTTCCCAGAGATTCCCAGGGCAGCACCAACGGAAGAGCCGAGCAAAACCACCTGCTTTGGTCCAAAACATCTGCCCTTGGCTCAGGGCAGGGCTCGGGTGGGAAGGGACTTCCTGAGGTCACCTTGGCCAACCCCAATGTCCCCCCAGCCCAGCCCCTCTGCAGGGACACAGCTCCTGCTGCTGCCTGGGAGAACATCCCATGGTTCTCCAGGAAACACACAGGGATGAGGAGACACGGACAGAGACACGGACAGAGACACGGACACCCCTCAAAGCTCCTGCAGGAACGAGGAAAACCTTCCAGCCACGATCCCTGCAATCCCTCCAGGATAAACCAGAGGCAAACCCCAGCAAGGATTTCTGAGCTGAATTCCCTGATGGATTCACACCCTGAAGGGCTGGGAAGACTCTGGGATAACACCCTGCAGGGTGGACAAACACCCCAATGGGACTGGGCTTCTCCTTCCCTGAAATCCAGGTTTTCACCAGGAAAAAGCTTCCCGGTGAGCAGATTATTCCCTAAAATGCTCCTTGTGCTTCTCCCTTGGCAGCCAAAAGCCACCCCAAGGACGAGGCAGAACATCAGTCCCCTCCCTGAGGCTTTTTCCTCCTGTGCCACTTCTTTTCCCTAATTTCATTAACTCTGCTGGGAATTGTGTTTTCCCCCCTCTCCAGATCCTCAGTGCCAAACCCTCCTGGATCTTTCCCACATTTCAGAGCGGGCAGGATGGGAATTTACAGGTGCACAAGGACTCAGAGCCACGGGGAACAGGCAGACCTTGCCAACTCCTCCCAGTTCCTTCCCAGTATCCCCCAGTTTATTGGGATCTGTCTCCCAGCTGGGAACCCGGTGCTGCTCAGGAGTGGGTGATTCAGGATCACACCCCCCTCATTTAAGCTTTTAAATTCCTCCAGTCTTGGTAGAAATGAGAATTTTCACCTAAAACTTTCAAAAAGCTTCTCTTTGGTGTAAAAACAGGAAAAAAAATTTAAAAAAATCAACAAAATGCCCCCCGAAAAGCCTTTAAATGGCTTTTTTTTTTTTTCCTTTTTTTTTGTTTTTAACAACAGAAACCTGCAATTTCCAGGTTTCACCTCCTGAATTTGTTACTTTCTTCTACTCCCCTCCTTAATTTTTGGGAAGGGGCAGCACCAGCTCCCCTGGGATTTCCCCCATCCCTTTCCTTTGGGTAAAATTCTGCCAAATCCCCCCATTTCTCCCCATAAAAACCATTCCATAAAACCAGTGGCACCATTAAAAGGAGCAGGAAAAAAAAAAAACCCACCCAATTTCTGCTGCATCTCAGGCACCTTCCACTCCCAAATGCAGCAATTCCGGGAGGCACCAAAGAGGTGACCCCAGCAGGGAAAAAAGGGCTGGAAAAGGAGCTTGGAAGCCCCTTTGTCCAGCCTTGGACCATCCCCAGCTGCCTGAACTCTCCCAAAAAAAACTCTGGAAAACATTAACATGGCTGGGGGTTTGAGCTGGAGGGGCCAAAAATCTCCTTTTTCTTTCTTTTTTTTTTTTTCTTTTTTTAAATTATTTATTTTTTTATTTCAGTTCTGAAAGGGCTCAATTTTCAAAGCAAGTACTTTAACCCCAGCTCCCCTCAGGTCTCTGTTTGCTTATTTTTTAACCTAAAAGGCAAATATCGAAACAAATTCAACAGGAAAACTGGGCTCAGTCCTTGCAGTTGCCACTGAAGCTCTATAAATTCAGTTATTTATCCTTTTCTGAATTTAAAACTCAAACTCCCTCCCTTCCGTGGGTTCCCAACTGCAAAGTTTTCAGTTAAATTGCAATTTTTTTGGATGCATTTGCCCCGTTTCCCCACATGGAAAGAGGGAAATAAAGGCATTTTTCTCGCTTCAGGCTGTACATTCATAAATTTATCCTTTCCCCCAGATACCTTAAAATTAATTTAATTATCTCAAGTTTAAACTTACTGAATACAACTTACTGACAAATTATTAATGACTAATTTAATGCCTTTCCCCCCTAGTTTTTCTAACTGGAAATCATCAAAACTCAGTGATTTCCAAAGGATTCCAGCTCAAAGCTGGGGGCTCACAGAGAGAAAGCAGCGAAAAATTCCAAGTTTTTTACCCTTTTTGATCATCAAAACTTCAATTTTTCAAGCCCTGACGTAACCAGGGGCGCTGCTATTTTTTAAATCATATTATAACTCACAAACTCTGTTTTAGGCAGAACAGAAGGATTTTAAGACCTGATTAAAAGCAAATTTTATCCCAGCATTCAAAACTGGTTTTATTTCCCATAAAAAACAACTACGCAACTTTTTTTAGCTCCTTTCCCAGGTAATGCAACCACCACAAGGGAAAAAAAGCCTATTTTTTTGATTAATAATGACCAACAAAGAACCCACCCCCAAAACTGTGACACATTTCGTTAGGAACAATTAATTGCAAGATCTCACCCAGGATTTTCTGGCGGGGGAGACCCAAATTCCAAGCAAAAAATCGAATTTTAAGGATTCCTCCACCACCACACCAAACCCTCACGTCCTTACCGGCATTAATAACGTTCCTAATAATTAAACAATTAATATTAACACTCAGATCACACAAACCCCGGAGCTGCTCGAACTTCAAAACCCCCTTTTAATTCCCAGGCTGTTCTCAGCCCAAATCCCTCTTCCCACCCCCCTCCCCAATTACTTGGGTTCATTCTCTCTGCTCGACTCACTTCCACATTCCTCATATTTGGAATGTCTGCTTGATGGATTCACTTTTTTTTTCCCCCCCTTCTCCTCCCCCTCTTCTCTTCATTCACTCATTCTTTCCACCCCTCCCAATTT
>VXBX01000312.1:635021-700724 GCA_013400415.1 Scytalopus superciliaris | reverse complement strand
CATGACACATTCAAAAAACCATTTAATAGTGAACTTGAGCTTACACTACTTGCTCTGAATACTACAACAGCTGTAAGCTTGAAATGGATCTTGAGACAAGAAGAAGTAGTCGCACTTTCTGTCTTAGATCACTTTTAGCAAAGGCAAAACCAGGACTGGCTTCTTTGGGAGATGAAGGCTTCCTGCTGCTTGTCTGGTCTCCTGCCTTTTTCTGTGAAGTTTTAGTTGACAAATGTAGTCTTACTTCTTTAACTTGCTTTTCCGTTTTTGCCTGTAGATGATCATATGCATTTGTCTAGACCTTTCTACAATTATCCTTTGATTCAAAGTTACTATACTGGTCACCGACAGAAACTTGAGCGTTTATCAAGGTAAGACTTACAGGAGAGCTCTAAAAAGCTTCCACTGTTAGACTGTAGGATACTGGTTGGTTTTGCACTTAAAAGCCCAATCTACACTTCCTTGGTATTACACTTAAGACAACAACAAAGAAAACCTGAAAAGTAAAACGTCATTGCAACTTTTCTCTTGGATTTCTGATTTGGAGACCTTTCCTAATCCATTGTGACCTAAGGACCATCTTTCCTCTGAGACAGAAATATCTTTCATGTGCCCTTCAGGCCATAATCAGGCCTTTGTATGTGTGTTCCTTTGTTTGACTCATGGGAGGTTTGTTTTGTTTTGACTGGAGGAACTCTGTTACACTCAGAGGCTGGAATCAGTGTTTTCTGCTGTCCAAATCCTTGCTGCTTTTTGTTCCAGAGGAAAATGGGATTCTGACTGCTTGATGATTGATGGGATGGTTTCCCAGTTAGGAGACCAGGTTGAGAAGTTGTGGCAGAGAGATGAAGGAGGAACTGGGAAATATCCACCTGCTACTTTACACGTGAGTGTTACATTCACTGAAAACATCCTCACCACCAGCAGTCCCCCAGAGCCAATGATTTTGAAAGACAGGAGCAGTTGAAAACCTTTTAACCTTTCATTTCAGGCACTGCTGGATCTCTATTTGCTGGAAAACATTGAGGAAAGCGACAAACATGCAATTGTATCCTTTCCAGTTTCTGTTATTAAGCCTTCAGTATAGGCACACAAATGTTCTTCTATGGTTGTCACCCACATGTTTAACAACATTTTTAATCTATGCTTCAGCACAATGCAAAGGAGCACATTTAGTAAATAAGTCCTAGACAGAAGCATTGCTGTATTTCTTTCTAGCTTGGATCTTTTCTGGTTTTTGTTTTTTTTTTTTAAAGTGTTTTATTGCAAAGTCTTTTCTGATATGAGAAAACAGATTCCCTAAAAAAAGTATTAAATATAAAAATCCCCCTTAGCTTTTCTTAAAAAGTTTTTGATTTTTTAAAGCACCCATATCTGTACCGAATGACTGTGTGTTAGAATGGTGCCCTAAAATGTGCTGCTTCAGAGCACAAGGAATTCCTAATAGAGGTTTTCAGAACCTGATTTTTGTAAAAATCATCCGTTTTCCAGCCCATCTAACAGTATTTGATTTTGTTGTGTTAAAAGTGCAGGCACACAGAATAATAACGAGGCAGAAGACAACAGTCACTGGACAGAAAACTAATTTTTAAGCTGCTGGAACATGCAGACTTGCTTTTGTTGTTTGTTGGCTAACCCGAGAGGGGAGCCTGGAGAGCAAAGGGTTTAAATACTGTTGTACTCCCAAGCTGTTTTACTAGACTATGTCCCTCACAACTGATGCCAGAAAGGGAAAATGACTCTTCAAATGCAGGATCCACAAGCCATTTAAATCCAGTTTCAATCACTCAGTGCTAAGCTGTATTTTAAGGGGACCATAATTTACATAATTTACATTTCCTCATTTCCAGAGTATACAAAACTGCTGTAGAATTTGTTTGCTTTAATAATTAAGCATTGGATGTTACAGTGTTTTGAATGCCCAGCCAATAGCTCTGCTGACTAAAGCAGGAGCCTAAGTTTATAATGGCAGTATTTAAATACCCAAGTTTGGCCTTTTTGATTGCCTTACAGAAATCCAAGGGTTTATTCCTGGCTGCTTGTTCAGAATGTGATTTGTCATTACAACCTGACTATCTTCAGGTTATAATAGCTTGAAATGGCAAGACTAGGATATTAGTATGTTCTGCTTCCTACCAGTTTTATATTCTTACTTCACTGTTTTGCTGAATGTGACAAATTTTTGGTCTTATCAACTTATTCACCTTAATCAGGTGCTCACTCTCAGACAATTTACTTGCTGTTGGATATCGTGCATTATTCTCCAGATAAAACAGAAAGTTTAGTTGACTCTTTTCTAGCTGCCTTTGCTATCCCGTGGGGTCTCGTTAAGCTTATTCAAGGGTTTTGGTTTCTGGATCACAATGATTACGAAGTAAGTGTGTACCAGTTAACTTAGATATACATTGCAGTGCAGAGCTGTAATCTATGGAATGACTTTTAAAAATGCTGCTTAGATATTAGAGGGTACTAAAACAGTAAAGCTCTTTTGGTAACTTGGCTGTGACATCTTCAGCAATAACTTATGATTTGAAATTCTGCTTTATCTACTTTGAAAGGAAAGTAATTAAAAGAAAGGACTAATCAACTTTCATAATGCTTGATATTTGAATTTTCAGAGCTATGTATTGTAGGAAGTTTTCAGCAGAGCAGTTGAGCACTTTCTCACAAGCAGTGTTCTAGTACTTTAAATGTGAAACCTGTGATGGTAGCAGCAAGATTTGAGAGAGAAGACTGCAGAAGTGACTTTTCAGCTTAATTCCTGTCCTTCCTGATGTTGGAGGTTGTTCTTTGCCTGTCACTATATCCATAGAATCAATTTTGTTTTGTAGGGTAACTTAATATTTAGTAAATTATTTGTAAAAAGGGGTGTTTGTACAGAGAGATTTGTTAACTTAGAGAAGTCTGAATTACTCGTTTTAAAACATTCACTTTGTTCTGTATGGCTCACTGAATATTTTTTCTGCAAATACTGAAGATTTTTTATTGACATGTCTTGGGTCAGGTGTTTCATTAGCTGGACATCTAAGTTTGTTTAAGCCACCTCCAGCCTTGCTTGAGAAAGTTTTGTCTGTAGGTGTTGCATGTGTGTGTGTGTGTTTGCATCGTAATGAACGCGGTCTCTGACTTGTACAGAATTCCCTGGCCCTGCTCTTTCACCCAGCTACAATCAAAACTGTGCCCTGGCAGCACACGAGAATTATTCAGTCCCTCATGTGCCAGGGGGAGCACAGGAGAGCCCTCAGGTACATCCAGATGATGAAGCCGTCCATGTCAAGCAGTAGCGAAGTGCGGCTTTTCCTCACCGTCTTGTTGTCCAACAGGTAAGGAAACGTATTCCAGTGTTTTGGCATTCAGATGTTGGGGGAGGTGGGGAACGGATCATACAGTGGCCATCCTCTGCATTTCCTTTGGTCTTTGAATGAATGCAATGGCTGTGGGGCATCTTTTTGGTTCCACTGTTGCTATTCCTTTCCATCTCCCCCAAATGAACCACAGGTGCATGGTGGAGGCTTGGGGTCTGCTGCAGCAACATACCACTAAGTTAAACCTGGAAGAGCTGTTGAAACACATGTATGAGATCTGTCAGGAGATGGGACTGATGGAAGATTTACTGAAGCTGCCATTCACAGACACTGAAAAAGTAAGAAAAATGGAGAAGAAAGAAAAGACTCTGAATGGTCTCTTTGGCAAGAGAAGAGGCAGAATCATAATGAGTTTTTGTAATGTGCTCTTTCGAACAGGACTGTCTGGAGAAGTTTTTACAGACCAATGCTGGTGTTCAGAATCATGAATTCCTTTTAGTCCACCATCTGCAGCGTGCCAACTACATCCCAGCACTGCAGCTGAATCAGTCAATGAAGGTTAATCTCATGGTAAGGGTGGAACTCCTGTTGAGTGTTCAAGTTTCTGTTGGTGTGACTAACCAGTTTTGACATTCCTCAGTAAAAACTCTGCTTTGTTTTTTATATCATTCTTTGAAAGCCTAGGAATAAGTGCCTATGGCAAAGCCTGCAGTGTGAAGTTATAAATGAAACGTTACAGACCATGGCTGACTTCACTTAAAATAGTTTGTTTGCATCTGAGGATGTATGTGTATGTATGTGTCTTGTCTACCAGCCCATCTGTTCATTCAGTTACTCAGATCCCTTTGCTTTGTGTAATTTAGACTATGGAAGTTGTTTGTGTCACTCATTTCTGTGGAACGAAGTGTGTGTTGTATATTGTGTCTTGCACACAACTTTATTTTTCTTTCTGAGAACAGTCTAGATGCTTCACAGGTAAAATACATGTAGTGGGTTTTGGTTAATAGTTTGGGGTTTTTAAATTATTTTCTCTAACTACAGCACGAACTCTGTGATTCCACAGCTTTCATGTTACTTTTCTGACATAAATTCTTACCTATGTGTCTCAAAATATCGAGATGAAATGTTGTGTTATGTGACCTTCTGTTAGGGATCTCTGATACGTTTGCTGTTTTCTGGAAGCATAGTTTTCCAGTAAATGAAACTTATGAGGTGGTCTTGGAAGGTTTAGGTTCTGCATGTGAAAATTGTGTTCCAGACAGGTTTGGGTAGGTAGTTTTTTCTAAATCATTGTAATTTTCCGATGATTTTGTCCGACAAAATTTGCAGTTGCCCTGTGTATTCAGTCATCTTGGATATTCATATTTCAGGAAAACCAAGGGAAAGCCTGCTCTTCTGTAAACCATTTGAACATTCCAGGTGATAACAAACATATGATAATCAAGCTCTATAGAATGCCAGTGTAGTTTTAACTGGGAGTTGTAGGTTCTGCTATTATTCCAGTCTTCCTTGCACTTTGCTAAAACTACCAGGTGAAACTGCCGTGTGGCTGGACAGAACTGGCTGCGTTTCTGTGCAGTGCACGTATTTTTCTGTATCTGTAGGGCAAATTCAGACTGTAACTAGAAAGAGCAGACATCATTCCAAGCAATGAATTTCTTGCAAATATTTAATTTCTTGCTTTATGCATTTCGTTTGTCAGAATGATCGTGATCCTCACTTAAGAGAGAGAGCAGTTGCCAGAAATTCTCTGTTAGACCAGTATAGCAAAATCCTGCCTACAGTTCAAAGGAAGCTGGCTGTAGAGAGAGCCAAGCCTTACCGTTTGTCTTCATCAGTCTTAAGAGAAGGTAACTTTTAGAGGGGGGAACTATCGACAACAAACTCTGATTACACAAGGCTGGTATTTTCTCTCTTGCTTTTCAGTCCTAAAGCCAAAGGCATCATCAGCAGTAACAAGACAAGCTAATGCAGGAAATGTGCCTACAAGAGCAACTTTCATCGGTAAAATATTGTCCAAAATTGGAGAAGTATGCTTAGGAAATGAGCAGAAAACAAGTATCTCACAGTATGATAGGTGAGTAGCCTTATCACAAAGTTTAGTCTTGAGCTACATGTTTGGGGGAAGGGAAAGAGAGAAATTTGTCTGAATTATGTTAAGGTCTTGGTGAGAAAGGTACATGGGAATAAAGCTTTGTTTAACTTTTTTGCACATACAATATATAATACTTACTAGTCAGTTCATAAGTAATACTTGGAGAGACTGTTTTTCTGGTATGATAGTTATGCAAATATATGCATTTACATTATGGTAAATGTGCTTACAGAGTTTGACAGCTGAAACTGAAACTTCGACTACCATTGAGGTGCTTGGTGCATAAACTTTGACAGAGACCCCCAGGGTGCCTGGCACTTGTTTGTGGGCCTGATACATGACCACAGCAGTGAGGCTTCACCTGTATTTGTTTTTCATCAAATGTTCTTGTTCTCTATCATCTCAGATGAATTAGCATGTTGGTTTTTTTTTTTAATGTGTTTATTTATGTTCACAGTTTAAATTGTGTATCTTAACAGGTTGCTGGATTTGGTGGTTCGTCCTGTTCCTTCCTGTTCTGTGGCACAGGATGAAAGCTGGCAGTCACCATGCAGAGCATCTTCTTTTGTGGTATCCAGCTCACTGAAATCAAATACACATCACTCCATCTCTCAGAATTTTCCAAGAGCATCAAAGCTGAATTTATTGGAGACTCGGCTTGTGGTTAAGGTTTGTATTTTAAAAAGCTGGTACAAACCAACCAACCAAAAGAAAAGCTTGAGCTTTGTTTAAAATGAAACCACCAAAGTATTTAATGGAAATATCGCTGGATTCAGATGGTGGGATGTTTTCAGTATGCATGTGGTTATTGTACACACAGACCTTCTGGAAGCAGTAAGTTTGGAACAGTCTTGAAGAGGGAAGTTTAATTCTCAGTTAACTGTAGTTCGTCCCATAGTCTTAAATACACTTATTTTTATTGCATGGGCAGAGTAAGTTGATCTTGGACTTATGAGTCTGTATTTAGCTACTTAAAGATGCAATTTGTAGCTTAACCATCTCCGTATTTTAAGTGCTCAGTAGCTCTGTATAGTTTGACATGCATTCCTAGAAGCCAGATGTGCATGCTTCAGTCTTAACCCAGTTACATGAATAACAACTAAATGATGTCAGCCAAGTGAGGGCAGTGTCCGTCAAAGTCAGTGATGACTTTTTGCAGTAATTTAAGTGATCAGTTGTTTGTGTTAAACTACATTTCTATTCATTGCCATCAACCTGATACCATGCAAGGCAATAAAACCTAACTTTGCCCCTTGATTCTGATCTTTTTGCCTTTGCCTACGTGAACAAAACTGTTGTGATCTCTCTGAATCATAACCTTTTTGTTGTTATGAAATATCACCCACACCATTGAACAAATCCCTTTCAATACTGTAAAATATTCCTGAGTTTAGTTAAGACCTGAGCGCTTCTACATGAAGATATGTAGGTACTTTTACAGTGGTGCCAATTCATGTCATGCACCGCTGATGAATTAGTGGAGAAATAAGCTGTGTCTTTTGCTTTGCCGTGTTGGACACAGCAACTGGAAATGCTGCCCCGGGGAGTAACAGTTGAAGTTGGTACCTTTTGGAAGAGCAGGGTAGAAACTGCAAGTTGACTGGATAGGCGGTAACATTGCAGGCAACAAGGTGCCATATTGTTGTTTCTTCAGGAAATTATTTTGAAAAGTAACTTTTTTGTTGTCGTGACCAGAATTTTAAACTCTGGGGATGTAATTGTATTTTCACCTGTGAGACACAGAGTGGGTCACTCTGCATGGATGTGGAGTAGCACAGAAGGTACCAAAAACATGACAATTACTGCCAACTGGTTGGGTACACACCTTGTATTGTACAGCTACTCACTGTCAAGGGGTGATGGCAAATTGTTAGTCCTGAAGGGAAATACTAGAAAGGGAACTTGTGAATTGCAAACACTGACTGCTCTGATTTGTCCCTTAAATGTATAAACTTTCGTCTCTAGTGCATTGTATGTTTCTAACTTTACATTTGGAGGTGATCTGAAAGCAAAAGGAGCTTTTAATTTTGTCAGTTTCATCTAGCTCAGTGTGAAGCTAGTCTGTTTGGTAATGAATAAAGTATTAACAGACATGCTTTAACTTCAGGTTCCTGAAGATACTGCAGCGAAGGCATAAACTTAAGAAGCAGCACCTAAACTATCACTATACAATGAACTACATCCATAAGGCAATTTTCAATACAGCTATGATACTAGAAAGCATCAGTTTGTATGTGATTTGCCTGATAATAAAGATGGTGAATGTGATGCAGCTGAGATAGAGACGTTTATATATCTCAGTAATTCTCAGAGTTTCTGCAAGTTTTACTGATACAACAAAAAAAGCCTCCACCCAGAAAAGTAATTTCATGTATTTATCACTCCCAAAAATCATGAAGGCTACCTTTTAATATTTCTGTGACTGGAGGCTTCCATTCCCTACAAATACAGAGAGCACGATAACGTGACATCACACTCTCATTATTATGCTAGCAGCAAAATGCAGACTCATCAGTCACAGTATCAAGCAGTATGGAATGGGCCAGTGGACCCAGAATCTGGATCACATCAGGTCAGACAGCTTCCAAATGATCAACAGAACAAGCCTCCTTCTTTACAGAAGCAAAAGCACAATACAGTTTATTATTACTTACCTAACTACAGCAACCCTATTATACAGATCTGCACTAAGAACAGTTATTAAATAAAGATTCCTTGAAAATTATATTAAAGACACATGCCAAACACAGGAAGAATACCTAGTGGTTTCATCTGCTAAGGCACTTGTTATCCCAGGCCTGCTTGTTTTACATAGTTACAGAAGGGATGAAGCGAGGCAGCTATGGTTACTCCTGAAGCAGATGCTAGAGCGGGTCCATTAAGTAACAACTTGAAAAACTTAGATGAATGACATTAAAATCCTAGAACTAGTACCCAAGAAGTTACCAATTTAATATGCCTGTGAATTAAAACTCAATACCCACCCTTCAGGGGTTTGCTTACTATAGCAAGTAGTAGTATGTCTTTTAACTCAAATTTTCTTGTTTCTGCTGCAAACAATAGCACAGTGAAACTACTTTACAGTGAGGCTTTTGCAGCCAAATGAGTTTTATTTGAGTTAGACCCAGGAAAGGTGTTAATTCATAGTTATGCTTTGACTTCAAACTTCAGGCTTGCTAATAACAGAGAACTCAACACCATGTCTGTTGAGGCGATCAATCAGTTTTGTTTTGGAGAACGCAGCTCCTGGAGAATATACACCACCCCTGTTAGTGAAAATCAAAAGAGAAAAACATTAGTGGCGCAGTGATTGAGGGACACCTTTTTGTGAAATCAAAGAAGTGCTTCCCTGACTAAGAAAGAAAAAGCCACTTTGTCCCAGAAGAGAGTGGATATGGAATTTGGCAAGGTGGTTATAATCCTAGATATGTTTCTGCATCCAGCAAACCCAAGAGAAACCATTCCATTAACTGAACATATAAACACTGATGCAAAGCCTTACTAAAGGCCTATGAATACATCCTTTTGAACTGAAAGACTGACGAAGACCAAGTGGCTTTAAATCACCTTGTAGTGAAGCATCTCTCTTGCACAGCCAGTTGGGGAACACAGAAATACACAGGGTTGATACGTGTATTTTCAAAGAGAAACATTTGCACACAGTAGCTTTGATGGAGAGGAAGCTGCTCAGAATGGGAAACTACTTACTGTTTAGGCAGAGAAGCTGCATCTTCCAGAAGAGATACAGCTGCTTGAACCATTGCAATTGGTGTAGCAATATATCCAGGCTCTGACAAACAAAACAAAAATCCCAAATGATGTACAGTGTGTTCAAATGTAGAATGTAATCTTGTTCTTCCCTACAGCATTCTGAAGAATAATCTCTTTGGCAATAAAACAGCCTTCCCCATTTAAGAACAGCTTTTTTACCTACTAATCAGTCCAAGTAGCTGATGAAGTCCTTAAGATCTACTCCAGACAAATACTGCTTCACATATAACCACACCACAAACCTGAGTGACCACATCATGGTGACAGAGGGGTCTCCAATACAGCAAGAGCTTTTTCCATCCTGTGTTTAAATTCAGACTTTTGCTGTGAGACACTTGCATTCAGTTACATCTCTAGTTAACTGAAGATGCTATGGCTCTACTTGGTGAAAATGAAAACTGGAACAGGGAAAGTCAGAGGAAAAAGAATTACAAGAATGCCAGTGAACTGGCTGTTTCAAAAACCAGCTCACAATGAATTCTAGTATCCAAGCTAATACACTGTAAAGGCTGTTGACTTTGTTCACATTGCAAGTGCTTCTCAAGGGTGAAAAGGATAGCAGTGGAATCATAAACCTATTTTGGCAGAGGGAATGCAAGGCAAAAGCAGTTAGCTGCTATAGCATACATACCTGGTCCTTTCACTTCAGTGCAGATCTTCACATTTGGTTTGCCATTCTGGGGATCTTGCCCCTCACTGTAACCCTCACCGAAAAAAGTCATTGTAAAAGAGGTTCCATCCATCTGTAGTGAACAAGACAAGCACGGTCACCAAAACAGTAAATCAATCCAAATTCTGTATAAAGAATTCTGCTAAATACTACAATCCATTTAAACATGAGAGTACTTATTTTGCATTATAATTTATAAGGTGTAATCTCATCCAAATTTTTAATTGATTCCACTTTGTTGGAACTGTTCTTGTTCTGAAGTCCATTTATTCTCGCAGCACTTTCAGTCCTGGGTTTTTGCTAATCAGTCTCCCTCAGTCACCAACTCCGATAGTGCTCTGAGCCACTCGTGAATACATCAGGCCCAGCAACACTACCAATTTATTCCTCACAGGAGTTACACATAGTCTGATGCCTAATAACAGAAGGCATAATTACATATTCAATAACTACTTGAACAGGCACACACAACATGCATTTGGGCCTTGAGGGGAAAGCTGTATGAGAAGCAGCTGAGATCACTTGGTCAGTTCAGCCTGGAGGAGACTGAGGGGAGACCTCACTGCAATTACAACTTCCCTGTGAGGGGAAGAGGAGGGGCAGGCACTGATCTCTTCTCTGTGGTGACCAGTGACAGGACCTGAGGGAATGGCCTGAAGTTGTGTCAGGGGAGGTTTAGGTTGGGCATTGGAAAGATGTTCTTCACCCAGAGAGTGGTTGGGCACTGCAACAGTCTCCCCAGAAGATTGGCCACAGCACCAAGCCTGTTCAAGAAGCGTTTGGATGATACTCTCAGGCACATGGTTTGAATCTTGGGGCTGTCCTGTGCAGGCCAGGAACTGAAATTTGATGATCCTAGTGGGTCCCTTCCAACTTGAAATATTCTTTGATTCATTTAGAAATTTTTTCTTTGACACTAATCAGATAATTCTAAATTACTATTCCACCATTACCATAATAAATGTACTGAGTAGCTGTGATGGAACACAGTCCATTACCTGCTTCTGGGTTGGTCCTTCCTTTGTGAAGCGTCCAGCAGAGAAAAATTCCGGGTACTACATGATGAGAGGGAAGGGGAAAAAAAAGAAAAAGATAAAAAAAGACCAACAGTAAACTAGAGAGGAAAAAACAATTCCAAAAACTAAGTTACTTTATGTTTTGAAAACTTACTTTTGTCAGAAGTTTTCTTCCAAAGTTAAATTTCACCAGAAGAAGAAATAACATGCCAGCAAACATCAGCCTGATAACAGAGCCAAGACCACCTATGTTCACATAAGCACCATACTGGACCTGATGCAAAAACATATTTTCAGTGATAAGATTTACATTAAATTTTTTGCATGAATTAATTTTAAAAAATAAAGCTACCCCCAAATTAAGATGTAGTTGTTTCATAAAACAGACAGCATTTTAAATGGCCCCTTAAACCAGTGTCTTAGTTCTAAGTAACTATTTGAAGAATGCTTCACTTTATCATTCATTCTGAGAAGACAGTGTAACTACAGAGTGGTGAGGGAGCAGCCACGGTAAACAAGAATGGAGAACTTTACACAAAGGTATGTTTTGGTATCTGACTTCAGTCTTCTTTCCCAGATCTTCCTTTCCTCCTCTTTATGCTTTTCTTTAAGAGAAACTGAAGTAGTAATGGCAAGCCTTTCTCAGCAGTAGCTCCCAAGGGTATTTTTAAAGTGCTATCTCACTCTCATCTCTTCACTGATGCATGTGATTCTACACAGCAGTTATACAGATTGTTGGTTCTGGTCTCCTCTCAGGAAACCATGGAACAAAAAAATTAAACATATTTTCCACTGCTGTCACTTCTCACTGCCTTTACTCTGCATACTGGAGACCCAGGCATCAAAGAAGTCTTAAGATATAAATGAACAGCATATGAATTCTTTATTAGAGAATTTACTGCACTGTATACTGACCTGGCTACAGCTACACAGACTAAAATTATGATCCTTTTAGAAACTCTACTGATACAACAAGAAAAGCCTGTGCACGGAAACAGAATTTAATGTATTTGTTATGAAGGCTATCTTTCAAATATTTCCATGACTCAAGGTTTCCATTCCCTACAAATACATATCCAGAAATCAGACAGCAGGAGAACCCTACAAGACAGTCTCATAACTATCATGTTAGCAGCCAAAAGCAGCATGAAACAGGCCACTGTCCCCAGAAGACATAGTATACAAGTAATAGTAACTTACAGGTGTTTCCTGCAACTCGGTGTGCAAATAACGCTGAGTTCGTTTCACAACAGAAGCATCAGATCCCATAAATGGAATGGCATACTCCTTGAATTCCTGATTGTAAAACACAAATCCTCTGCAAATGGAAAAAAAAAAAAAAGTCATAAAAAGTGTTCCAATGTTTGTGCAAACTAAAGGAAACCTATCATAATGGCCTTACCATTATCATCTTTCTCACAAGCTTTTCTATGACATTATCTCTGTCCATTGAAAGCAAACAATTCTAAATTTATCCTTGGCTCACTCAAAATTCCATGCACTCTAGCAAGGATGAATTTGATAATCAATATAATAGTCTTATCTCTTTTTTCCCCCATTCTACTAATCACTTCTGAAATCAAAAGTCACTAGAAGTCTTTTAGAACAAGTTAACTTTGAAACCTGGTAAACGCTGGGACATATTCTCACTTCAGAACAGACATGAACAAATCAGTAAAGCGTTCATATTATACTGAAGTCCTAAACACATCCTTTTAGTATTTAATACTATGTTAGCAATCTTTATCTTAAATACTGGAACTGTTACAAGACAGCATGTTTCACATCCTATGCTTATACCTTTTCTTAAGCTTTGCACCAACTACTGGAACAGGGGCATATCCTATCTTTTTACGAAGCTTCCTCAAGTTGCCTTCATCCGCAAGGCCATAGACAGCTGACTTCCAGGTCCCATCGTGTACACAAACACCCTGGTGACATACCCAAAACAGTGATTAGTTCAGTATTTAAAGGTTCTGTGCATTATTTGAATGATGATACTAGAATTGTTACAAGTATTACATATACGTATTATGATTGCATGCATTACAGTATATTGAAATGGAGTGGGATGACCTTGGTTGGATGCCAGGTGGCCACCTAAACATTTATCGTTCTCCTCCTAGCTATGACAGGGAGAGGAGAAAATAAGAGGAAAAATCCCTTTTATGTCAAGATAAAGGCAACTTAATACAGCAAAAGCTGTGCGTGGAAGCAAAGGAAAACAGAAGATTTCTTCTCTACTTCCCATCAGCAGGTGATGCCCAGCTACTTCCTGGGAAGCAGAACTTCAGCATGAAGAGTGTTTGCTCCACAACACAGGTGTCACAGTAACAAATGACCCTTCCTGCTTTTGCTTAGCTTTTACTGCTGAGCAGAACTCGCATGACATGAAACATCCCTTTGGTCAGTTTGGGGCAGCTGTCCTGCCTATGTCCACTCCCAGGATCTTGCTCACTCCCAGCCTACTGGATGAGGGGGAGAATGCTGCAGAGACAGCCTTAGTGCTGTGGGAGCAGTGCTCAGCAGTAGCCAAAACACTGGTGTGTTATCAACACCTTTGTAGCTACAACACAAAGCACAGCAGCACTGTGAGGGCTGCTGTGGGAAAATGAACTCCATCTCAGCCAGACCCAATACAATTTCCCCCCCTCATTCCATATGATCTGCAACACGCTCAGGCCCCACATAATGTAATACATCTGTATCTTTCCCAAACACCCCGTTGTAGTTAATTCCCACTACGGATATCTCTTCTTACCAACACTTAAAACTTACACTGTACAAATATAAATCATCTTTCTACCCAACATACAGATTTATACATATTCATTAACTACTATTCCCTGTTCATTAACAGATGGATATTACTCTCCCATTCCATGGGCTTCCTCCTCTCCTCCGGATGTTTGTAAGAACAGGCTGTGACTTGGGCCCCATCTATAAAGATGGGTGCTTAGGCCAGAAGCAGCACTGTTTGGCTGCTGGGCATCAAATACTGGCTTGGATCATCATTGCATTGTTTTAACAATTACATTAGAATTATTACACACTATTACTACCTACATGTATTATGATTACATGCATCAAAGTATATTGAAACAACTCACCCCTCAACAAATAAAAAAAACAAACAGCCAAACACTAGGATTACTGGCAACACACTGTGGATCTGTTATAGTTTTACTTGTGCAAGAATCCACATCTCTGCAAAACCAAAATAATTCTCAAAACAGTTTACCACAACAAACTGCAGGTAGACAGCCTCTGCAAACAGACCTTACAAAAGGGTGTTTGCTTTGGATGCTTTTATTAGCTCCCAAAGTTCTTAGGCTCATCACCAAAGAACTGCCAGCTTGCTCCTTGGTCTGAGTTAACATAGCAACAGTTATTTTGACAGGCTACTGTGATGTTATCGCAAAAACCTCTGAGTTCCAAGAAGGCAGAAACCAACTAACCTCAGGCCCAGATTTCACTGACAGGAAACTTTCAACAGCAGTTAAGGTACCTGTAAAGGAGGAGAAAACATTACTTGGCACGTGCAGTCATTAATTTGCAAAACCAGAGTATGCTCTGGTAGACTCAAACAGCAGCCCACTGACATTATCAGCTGAAAAGCCAGAGCTACATCTTTATCTCTAAGCCAAATAACATAACATTAAGATGCACAGCTCTCTGAGTTAGCAAGTATGAAATTTCTTGTACAAAGTGCTTCAATAAGGGTCACTAATACTACCTTCACTAATTACATTTTTTTCATTTGTCTTATCTAGTTAATGAGATAATGTAAATAATTCATTGGAGAAAAAAAAGGAAAGGAATATTAAGAGCCACATTTAGCTTTCCTCCAAGTTTCAAAATAAAGGATGATGTAGGCTGTGATAGCAAAGATGGACTTCAAAATTTGGGTACACCTGAAATACAAAAAAAACCCTCCCAAAACCCAAACCCACCAAAAATTAAAACCATCCACAAACATCCCAAAAAACCAAACCACGCAAAATATTCTAAGACATTCATTTAAGAACAGCTTGTGTTTTGCAAAGAATGCTTAGTTGTGATGAACAGAAGAACAAAACAATGCCTCCAAATTCTTATTTGCTTAGCTTTGCTCAGTTCCTTCTGAGACTGTAAAACTACTTGTAAATTTCCATATAACAAGCAACTGGACAGACAAGTAGTAATGCCATAAAGTCAAAGTAAGAGAAGATAAAAGACATCTTTATTCAAAACAGGTATCAAATGTCAAATTAGAATCTCATGAACACCCAGATACTCATTTCCATGCCTTGCTTCTCCCTCCAATAGGATCCCAATAGAGGTTTCTTCAACTGAAAGTTCACAATACACTCCAATGTAAACCAATCCCATTTAACGGCCTTTTTAATAGTCCATAAAAGAAAACATCTGGATACTCTTATCAGCTCTCCCAACTCAGTCAGACCTGATGAGCAGAGTATCCTCACTATGAGAGTCAAAAGGATCAAGTACTATTTACACAGGATCAATTCCTCGCATTTTTTCTCAAATATATTTCTCCTCTTTCAGTTACCCTCTACCTGCTATTAAAGCAAAAGGCCCAGCACTGTGTTGCTACTTACACTCACGCAACAGCTTCTCAGAGCTTGCAGTTGTAAAAGAAAACTTAGGAAACCTGATTACCCCCCATCTGTGAACCCTTTTTCCATAAATGTCCAGTCCCCACTGTCTCTTCCCTACAGGATTCTCTGCACTTGCCTAGAGACACCCACACACTGGCTGCACAGCCTACAGCTCACAGCTGAAGATTCTGTCCTCTCAGTGAGCAACATGACCTTGAAACCCTCTACCAATGACCAATCTTCTCCAGTCTAATGAGAATAAGACTACCACATGTGGTTGAAACTGGTCACCTGGTAAAGGCAGGCAAAAACAGACACTGAAAGAGTTTCCACATAAGTATTGCTGCTTTAGGAAACCAGATTAAAGCATGATCTGCATTTCTTTTTCACCATAAGGACACACTTATTCAAGTCACCTTTCAACTTGTCTCTGGTGTACAGTACTCCCATATCAGCTGGTATGGAGTCAAAGCCACAGCTGCCAACGACATATACTCCTTTTTCTGCAGCTCTTTTGTTGTATTTCAGGTACATTCCCTCCAGAAACTAAAACACAGTCAGAACAAATATTTTAAGCAGAATTCCATTCTTGGCCATACCCAATATCAGACATCAGTGCTCTACTGTCACATTATAGCACTCTACACGCTTCAAACCACTTACAAGCATCTTTAAGACAGATATCTATGTACAGATATAAAAAATTCCTGGTCTGTAGTATGAAAGTTTCACAGCAGTGCAAAGTAATGTACAGAATTCCTATGCAGAATCATAACTGAGGCTTGAAGCAGAATTCAGTAATTTGGGATTTCCAAAGAGAACCTAAAGCTGTAGTCTTGAAAGCAAGAAAACTGTACAATTAATACACATTAGAGTACTTTAAAATATTAAAGGCATCTTAAAATTGTAGATCAAGAGGCAAAATTTGTCTTCATGTTCAGAAACATTTGCAGAAACATGAAACATACTAAACAAACACTCCTTTTGTAGATCCTTCACATAAGGCAGCAGTGTTTTACTGTCACATACCTGGGGTTCTCCACTGATGTCAATGCAGCTTGCACCATTTTCAACACAAGCTTCTACCACAGGCTCTCCAAAGAACCTATACTATAGAAGGAAAGAACACCACACATAGCAGAAGAAAACCCACACACCAGAACTCACCCAATGTGCTTTCATCTATAAAAGTAAACTTGGTGGCTACTGACTTTGCTGAGTGGGGCTAAAAATGTAATAGCACTTTTATTTCTTGGTGGTGTGGGGAGAAGGAACAGTGTAACAAACCTCATCCCTGATAATGGAGTTTGCTGCACAGACTACTACTACACTCAATTTCTCTCATGGAATCAGATCACCAATACCAACTGAATATTGCTGCTAATCTCACTCTCTGCTGTTTGTACTCTTTATTATCACCATATTCTCTGCTTAAACGCTCTTAAATTTCAAAGACATTGTCATGGCCAACTTCCAGCTCCCCTATTCTGATGCCCTCTGAACGCATTTCGCAGAGCCAAGAGCTTACAGCAGCAAGCCTTGTGGGCCCCTCTTCCTGCTCCACTTTTAACCCTTAGCGACACTTCAACAGCACCTCGGCCCAGCCCGAAACGCCGGGCCAAACTTCACCATCGGTTCCTTTCGCTGCCTTTGAAAGCCTTAAAGCAAAGGCGGCTGCTCCGTGAGGGAGACCCGCCCGTGAGCGGCACGGGCTGCGCTGGGAACCGCTGCGGGCCCTGCACAGCGCGGCTGCCCTTCGGCTCCGCTCAAGGAGCTGCCCCGGGGCTCTCTTTGCCCTGTGTCCCCACAGCTCTCTCTGCCCTGTGTCCGGGGCTCTCCCTGCCCTGTGTCCGGGGCTCTCTGTGCCCTGTCTCCACAGCTCTCCCTGCCCTGTCCCCGCACTCACCGGGCCCACGCAGTTGAGCACCACCCGTGTCTGCCTGGCCATGGCTGCCAGCGAGCCCGCGTCGCTCACATCGCAGAGCAGCACTCCGANCCCACCCCGGCCCGGCCCTCACGGGCTGCCGCTCGGGGGGCTCGGCGCACGGAGGGCGGGCACACGGAGGCCAGGGCGCGGCCCACAGGCCTTGGAGCCCGCCCGGGTAGGCGTTGGAATGGAGAGGGCGGCGTAGGATCATGGCGTGGTCTGGGTTGGAGGGAGCTTGGAGAGCACTCCGCGGCAGCCCCTCCGCCACCTTCAGCCCTGCAGGCCGCTCAGGGCCCGTCCGCCGGGAACGCACCCAGGGCCGGGGCAGCCTCTCCGGGCAGCCTGTTCTGTGCCTCACCGCCTCACGGGAAAGAACCTTCTCCTAATAGCTAATCTAAGCCTCTTTCAATCTGAACCCATTCCCCCTTGTCCTGTCACTACATGCTCTCGGAAACAGCCTTGCCCCATCTTTCCTGTAAATTTCCCTCAGGTACTGAAGGCCGCGATTGGGTCACCCTGAAGCCTTCTCTTCTCCCTTCCAGGCTGAGCAATCCCAATTCCCTCAGCTTTGCCTCACAGGAGAGGTGCTCCATCCCTCTGAGGAGCTTGGCAGACCCCTCTGGATCACCGTCGCTGGTCCCACAGCAGACACCCTCTCTCACGGCTCATTGCTACTGCTGGGAATCTTTCAGCACAGGTAATACAGATGGTCTGCAGCTAGAGAAAAGAAAAAGAAAACTTTTAACTACCCAGAAGTAAAGTGTTTTCCCCCAAAACTGCAGCAAATATTTGTGGTTTGTTCAACAACAAAAGCAGAACAAGGCAAAATGTGAAGATCCTGCCGTGGTGGGGAGCAGTAGTGGCCCTGCAGAGACACTTAGGAATGGAGCATCTGAGGCTGCACTTAGCAGTGAGCTATGGCCATGTTTTCTGTGCTTTCCATGGCCAGGTTGCTCACCTGGATTCCAGAGGCTCGCAGCAAGTCGCGTGGGAACAGCCTCGTGAATCCTGCTACAGGCCCCTTTTCCCAGGGAGCGTCCACTGTATCTAAACCCTTTCCAACAGAGGCCTGTCAAACCTGTTTTAAAACCTTCAGTGACAGATGCTTTCACACTGTTCCTCAGGCAGTCTCCACCTGCATGTTATACATACAGCTCCAGCTATAACAGCCCTTCAGATCTTGTAGTTTTAGCCCCATACTATTGATCCTTTTTCTAGAGGACATTGTCAAAAGATTTAAAGCCAAAGGAGTACATACAGTGATGCTGCAAAGCTGGAAACTGCAGTGTGTCTCGTCAGTCTTCCCTGTACTAACAAGATTATTTTGATTTTTCCATACAGGCCACTTCATACATACATTTTCCTGTTCTCTTCTGAACTCTCTTCAGCTGTTTGACATTTTTCTTGTAACCTAGTGTCCACTACTAGGCCCCATGTTCACACTGTCAGTGCTAAATGGATTGGGAAGGTATTTGATATGAAGGAGTTTACCACTGTTTCTACATGCCACAAACATTAGCTTTCTTTTTCTTTTTTTCCTTTTTTGCAAGTGTCAGGTTGTTGCTGCACTTGTGTCTCATGACCCCTGAGCCTCAGAGGCTCTTTCAAATTACCTCTACCTAACCAGTCTTTTCCCATCTCAGATTTGTACTGAAGAGTAATGACCTTTCTGAATACATGCTAAATATTTCATCTCCAAGGCAGCTGATCCTCTCCTCTAAGCATCAGTATCAACTCCTTGAGTAGTGCTGATGCAGTTGTTTGTAGGCCTACACCGTCAGCTGTGTCAGTGAAACAACTCAGTCTAACAAAAAACAATGAGTGGGGGAGGGAAGGACAAAGGCTGGTTGTGTGCTCCTTTTTAATTCAGATAATTTTGTTGATCTGATTTGCAGAGTAACCCTGCAAAACCAGTTTCTTGTGTTTGAGGTCACTGAACATCTAATTAGTCAAGCTGGTCTCTTCTACCTTCCTCTCCTTTCTACACTCAGGGATAATTTCCATCTGTGCTCACAAGACTGTTGAACTCCTCTGAACTACTTTCTTCTTACTCTCAATTTTTCTCTTCTGCCACCAATTGTCAAAGTAAAGTCTGTTTTCTTTGAGGCCGCTGGCTTTGGTCTTCCATTCTCCTTTCTCTTTTGCAAAAGCTTTGGAAAAACATTGCAACAATAAACAATAGATATCCCCCCCCAAATCTGAAGTTAACAAAAGTAGTTATTTCTTCAGACTTTGCATTAACATTCAAAATTATTCAGCGACAGAAGGCTGTAAGAAGTCTGCAAATTTACAGAGGGATTTTGACACAGCTTGCAGGTTTGGCTGGGATCCTTAGACTTTCTTCATCTCTTTGCTCCAGATGCTTGCCTCTCTTGCCTACTCTCCCTCTTCTGTATTATCTCCCATCACACCCAGAAAACAAGGCAATTTATGAACCTATGATTCTGACTCAACTATTTGTAAAGAATAAGGACTGCACAAGCCTCCTCAGGCCACATGTATTTAATAAAACCTTCATTGTCTTGATAGGCAGTGGCTTGGCAAGCACAAGCTTGTATGCAGTGCTGAGTGCCCTGTCTCCTCTTGATGACCGAAAGATTACAGCAAATTGGGCAGACCTACCCTGTTTATCAATTCACAACTCTCAAGATTTCACCTACTCTTTCAATGTCAACCCTGTTTCTTTAAAACACACTCCTGGAGCAAGAAAACTCATGTCAATTGCAGCTTACACAAGCAAGAAATCAGGCTTTAAGAATTGCTGAGAAACAACTAGAGGGGTATCAAAACATGTGGCAAAACTTGGTAGGTTTTTCGTTTGCTTTTGGGTTTTGCATTGTTGTTTTTTTCCTTACATAACATATCATTATGGTAGCTCCAACTCTATTTTTTTTTTTTTTTTGAGAGAGAGACTTGTCTTTGGCAAGTTGAAGAATTCTGTATGCAGACATCTCCAGTTTCCCTCCAGCACTCTGGGTTAAAAAAGCACAAAAATCAAAGTCTCTAAGACAGTTTACATTCCTGCCTGTGTAACTAAAAAGTAGATAGGTAAGTTTCAAAATAGCAAACATCAAGGTGATGTCAAGGCTCTGATTTTAAATGGAAGGCTTAAAGCAGTCTTGACTAAAGGCAAAGGTTAACCTGTCTCCCTAGTTAGTGTCACCAATGCAGGATTGCAAAAATTATTCTGTGGGAAAGCAGTGGGATGATTTACAGTTTTTCCTTGTCCAATAGGAAGACAAGAAATGTCAGATCTGCTGCCAAGTACAGTTTTGCAAAGAAGGTTTCAACCTGAATCAGCTGTGGAAGCTCACAAAAAACCAAAAAAAACCCCAAAAAACCAAAAAACAAAAAAACCCACAAAACAAAACAAAAAAGATAATGTTGTTTCTTTTAAAATACTCTTTTCAGATTTGCAGGTTTGGTTTTTTCATTTTTTTCTGCATACAGGTAGTTCAAGATTTCAGTTTTTTAAAGCCTCCTTTAGCTAGACTGACTCAGTGTAAAGTACCTTCAATTACTAGTGGTCCCTGCCAATTTCTTTGGGACAGAAAAGCACAAGTGAACACGTGCACACACACCCACACCCGTGTGCAAATTCATCATATCTCTTCAAATTCCTTAAATAAAAAGGGGCATTGCCTGCCTTTGCTAGATTCTCCTGTTTCATCTGGAGCCTCTAAATAAGGAATCTGGTTAAGCATTTATAAGAACACCTACGTGCCCCTTCATTTCATGCACCAGTTGTTCTTATAAAATCCTTCATATTAATATTTCTTTCATGTATTTCATATATTTCCTGGACACCAATCTTTGTGATGAAGTTTTTTATACTAATTTATAACTTTAGGATACTTTTTGTGTATTAGAGAGGAAATGCAGATTTTCCCATTACTACTTTTTAATTAAAATAATAATAAGGCAGTAGAAAGAGTGCAATATGATGTCAATTACACAATGTTGTATGAAGACAATTTTTTTAAACACAGCATGGTAATTGTACCTCAAAGGACGAAATAAGATAATTGGCTTGCATCATTGCAGAAGTTATTATGGAACACAGGAAAAATAGAGCATAAGTGTAGGCAGAGGTGTTGGGAAATAAAGTTGATTAACAATGCTCAGATAATTCACTGCAGGGTATGAAGAGCTATGTGGGAGTATATAAGGGATTTACAAAAAACAAGACAGGCATCTATGTCCCTGATACAGTTAGTACTCTAAGACTGTGAGAACAAAGCTCACAGTTTTTAGTGCCATAGTATTATTTATCCATAATATATGAAGAATATTACTTTATAATCAAGAGACAATAGGCTCCAAAAAGCCAACTCATACAGAACTTAAGAATTTGTAATAAACCAAACAGTTTAGACTGGGAAAAAATAGGAGGAGCTTGAAATGAAAGACTGCAGACAACCAACATATAGCTGCTTGCCACGTATGGCAGTTGGGTAATGCTTTATCTTATTTTAATTTCATTTTAAAATTAAAATTACATCTAACCTTTTTGGATAAAAACCCCAACCTTGAATCATAAAATCATTTAAGTTGGAAAAGTCCCTTAAGATCACTGAGTCCAAACGTAAATTTAACACTGCCAAGTCCACCACTAAGCCATGTCCCTAACCACCACATCTACATGCTTTTTAAATATCTTCAGGGATGGTGACTTCACCACTTCCCTGGGCAGCCTGTTCCAATGCTTGACCACTCTTTTCATAAAGAAATTCTTCCTAATATCCAATCTAAACCTTTCCTGACACAACTTGGAACTGTTTCCTCTCAACCTGTCTCTTGGTACCTGGGAGAAGAGGCTGACCCCCACCTGGCTACAACGTCTTTTCAGGTAGTTGTAGAGAGTGATAAGGTCTCCCCTTAGCCTTCTTTTTTTCCAGACTAAACAACCCCAGCTCCCTCAGCTGCTCCTCATTACACTTTTATCTATCCAGAGCCTTCACCAGCTCTGTTGCCCTTCTCTGGACATGATCCAGCACCTCAATGTCCTTCTTGTAGTGAGGGGCCCAGAAGTGAACACAGCACTTGATGTGCAGCCTCAACAGTACCAACTACAGGGGGACAATTACTTCCCTAGTCCCGCTGGTCATGCTATTTCTGGTACAGGCCAGGATGCCATTGGCCCTCTTGGCCACCTGGGCACACTGCTGGCTCATGTTCTGCCACTATTGACCTAAACCCCCAGGTGTTTTCCTCTGGACAGCTTTCCAACCACTCTGCCCAAGCCTGCATGGGGTTGTTGTGACCCAAGTGCAGAACCATCTTAATCGATATGTACAGATACACACATGTAATATGTATATTGTATACATATATCTGTTCAACCAAATATATGTTTAGCTAATTAATAATAGTAAATGAACAAAGTTATTTCCACCTGCTTTGTTTATTTCTGAACTGGGAGATGGCAAAACAAAGATGGCAGTCCATGACACTTGCAGATCCCATCCTTTTATTTTTTTATAATCTCTATGCACATTTCCATTCATGCACAACTCCATACAGTTTCTTGAAAAAAGAAATGAAGGTGCCACTAACCCATAGAAGTACAGCAGAGGCCAAAGCTTTTGACTGTCACTGGAGCTCCGGTGCTTCCTTCAGTATTTACTGCAGTTGTCACTTCTCACACTGAACTTGAAACCCAGATATGAAAGGACTGATAAAGGTACAGTTTTGTCAGTTTAGGGAGACCAAACAAGGAAGTGCAGAGGAAGAGCATATTTTCTCTGAGGATACTGAGTAATAACCAACGTTGCATTAGAATGCTCTATAATAGAAGTGGCCGCACAATAAATGAAGGCATAAAGAGTTAAATGCCAGAGTTCTCTTGCTGGGTACTGCAGGGTTCTGCCCTACCTCACAGCTCAGTAGTCATTTTGATGACAAAGGTTAAAGATTTGAAACTTTCTCCTATAGTTGCAGAGAAATAATTTCAAGACAGGTAAGAAATTAAAAGTGAAAATATTCAGAAAATGCAAACTAATCTATACTGGAGAATTTAGAACCTGGAATACACTATGCTAAAAAAAAAAAAAAATGTTTTCCCCAGTGAATAACAAATGTGGGAGACGTTAGCAATGTAGAACATCAGACTGCATAGAAGGATATAAAAACCCACCTCCATTTCATTTAAAACATTGCATTCCAGTTCAGCTACTTTGCTACAATGAATAGACTGGAAAATTGAAGACAATTTCATGAAAATCATCCAGGAAGTAATGAATTATCCAGAAATAGTAATTCAGACACCTTCCAGGAAAAATCTAAAGTTCAAAGTATGCATTGTTGAGCCAAAAATAGCTCCAGAGGTGTGATAGCACTTTTATA
The DNA here is from genome assembly GCA_013400415.1 of Scytalopus superciliaris. Classification (NCBI taxonomy): domain Eukaryota; kingdom Metazoa; phylum Chordata; class Aves; order Passeriformes; family Rhinocryptidae; genus Scytalopus; species Scytalopus superciliaris. The sequence continues at coordinate 676,994 of VXBX01000312.1, read as the reverse complement.
AATATCTGAGGATGCACCTTTTAGGGCTGGAGGGTGAAGAACTTGGAACACAAAAAGAGGTGCCCACCAGAGCAAAGTGACAGTGGGCTGACAGTGACCAGCACTACCCATTCCTCACAGCAAGGAGGTGTCGATAGGAGAAGGAGACCAGCAATTTGATGGGTGCCAATGGGCAGGACATCTGAAACAGACCGTGTAATGTTGGAACAGAGCAGCCTGATGTTAACTGTGAGGAAGTCACATGCTGCAGGAAGAGTAAGTGGATGGCTAGGTAGATGTACCTGTTCTTTACTGTCTGCAGTCTAAAGTACTATACTGAATTGTAAAATTCTCTAGCTACTTTTCCCTCAGGTATGTTGTGAATATAACAGCACAGTCTAATAGTCCTTGAAATGTTCCTTGTATTTTACTTAAGCAAGGTCATTATAAAGGGAAAATGTCTGTATGCTCTAATTAGCTAAAACTGCTTGCAGGCAAAAAAAAAAAGGTAGTTCCCTAATGTTATTCTCTACTCTACTGACTTTAGTTGCCTACAGAACTTCTTGGGAGCCAGTCAAGGCCTGACCCTTCACCCAGGTACCTCTGTTCAGTGCATGTGAATGGTCTGTCAGTGTTGATGCAGGGTATCCACAAGTACTTTCTTCTCTCAGGTTATATATTGTCTGTTCACAGACAAAGAGGGCCTATCAGATTATCCAGTCTACATGTTGGCAAAACCACAACCACTCATTTTTGTCACATTTATAAATCACAGCTGAACTACACAGATATTACTGTTCTCAAAAGCCTTGTAGGCTGTCTTTGAAATGGTAATATATTCCATCTTTTGAGTTCCAAAGACTTACTTTTTTTTCCAGTACTATCTTGAACAGCTCTGATGTGAGGCCAGCTATCCACTGCATCTGTTTCCTTAAGGGCTAGGAAGGACAGTCCTACGCAAAACTCTGATCTTCATCCCAGAAGCTATAGCAGTGGAGTGCAAATATCACTTTATTTCTGCAAGAAGAACACAGTTATTTCTTCTAATCTTATAGCAAAGGTGCCATCATAACTTCCCCTCTCTCACTAATATTTATCATGAATGAGTGGTCTGGGTAGTTCACAGAATCACTGGCAAAGGTATCAGCAAAAGCAAGTTTCATGTAAATTTGCAAAGCATGGTAAAGTTCAATGGCAAGGTTCACTCTACCACTGATGACACAGATAATGCCCACAAAGGAAAATCAGATTAGAATCAAATCTAGAATGATTTACATGGAGACTGGGGATAGAAAAGGGTACAGGTGCCAAGGGGTAAGGGAGACCTTTATGTTGAGTCACAAGGTTCAGAGTGAGCGTTCTTGCCAAACTTAGCCTCAGACTTGATCAATAATTTATGTCTAAGGAATTTTGCGCTATCTAATAATTGACTAATACAATGCTTACAGAATGATCCAATAGAATTTGCTGTAAGCACAGCAGTAACTTAATTATAAATCTAATTTAACTATTAAGATGGGCATATTCCTAGTACATTTGCTGTAGCATATTTCAATCAATTCACATAAGGACACTCACAGATACAAAGAATTATGTACAGAGGTATGCCTGTGAAAAAACTGCCCTTGAGTTCAGTGAAGTATTCACATCGGATACCCTTGCTTCTCTCAACAGCTAAAAGGGTTGAGCTATGCGGAGTGGGGAACATCAGCCCAGGGCCTGTCATCAGTGGTCCTCTGAGTACTGCAGACTTGAGAGTTGTCAAGCTCTAGAGATGTCCCACTCAGAGGGAGATGCTGGTGCAGCCCACTGCAGCCCAGATCTCAGGTTAGGGGCACTCTTTATAGGGCTGCAAGATGATTGACTCTGGTCATCAGTAGATTTCCGTCCTGGCCGCAGTCCAGGCTGGAAATTGTTGCAGTAGTTAGGACCAGGCGTTCGCAAGATATTGTGCTGTCACGGAAAGGCAGGACCCCTACCCCAAGGAGCCAATAGCACAGAGTGTGTGATGTAAGCAGACGGAAGTGACCTCGTAGACCTGTACTATATAATGCTGTGTTACTAGCCAATAAATGCCATTTGCCGTCCATCATATTGATGTCAGTGAGCTAGTGGACCGAGCGGCCTGGGGCTGGCCGCCGTGCTGTTCCCGATTCAGGTCATCAGACCCTGCAAAGGTCACAGAATTACTGGAATTTTCCTCGAAAAGTCTAATCATAATATTGTTCCACTCGGGCTGTTATTCAGACAAAGAGAAGTTTTCAAGGCTACTAGTTAGAAAACAGGAGCTTGTTAGGCAACAGAAGTTCCTGGGAGCAGAGAGTGTTTCTGATAAAGTCAAGGGGAGACAACTGCCCACGAACCATTAATCAAGGCTGAGGCCTACCAAGTGTTCCTGAGGTCATAAAGCAGCACAGAGAGGGGTAAGGAGGCTGGTGTTGCACCACCACAATGCTAGGTCCTCATGAACTGTTAGAGATTGAAGGGAAGGGAGTTACTGATAAGGGGAGAAGAAATGGTGTAGTGGTGGAGGTTTTTTTACTTCCTTCCTGTTCCTGTGAAAGAAAGTGGGAGAAGAGAGTTTAGTTTTATGCAGCTGCAGAATCGCTGCAGAGTTTTGGGGGTGAGAGCAGAATGCCAAATGTCCTGTGCTCTCAGCTACCATACCCTGCAGAGGTATTTCTATGCTGGAATAAGGGTGAGAAGCCACACTTCAAAGCTGCTTCTTCTGTGTCTCCCATGTAGCTATTCAATAGCCCCTAACTGAGCTTCTCTCAGGACAGCTGCAATTAAATTAGATCTGTCTACAATATGGATAAAGGCAAGATGTCTTCCATCTTCCTCCTAGCCAATATCCTAACAGATCTATATGGTCTGTAATGTTGGAATGGGACTCATTTTTCAAAAATCTTCTGCTCACAAATAGATCTCATCAAGAAGGTTTTCTGGAATTGCCACAAAAATGATCAATATCTTTTTGTTCATTCTGTAGGAAGCAAAAGTTTAACTTTCAGACCACTACCTTGCCTCACAACCGAGTTTAATCCTCAGCTAAGCAGCCAGCCCATGTAGCATTTACTGTGAGGATGGAAAGAACAAAAACACAAAATGTAATGCAGAGACAGCAAATTCCCCTCATTTAGTAGAACTGTCCTGCTCAGCAGTGTGCAGGGCCAGTGACTGAAATTTGAGAAATACTAAAGAATCAAACAATCCTACAACATGGGCAATATCTGTAGTGTGGCACATTTTGCCATGTTCTTGAGAGACCTCCAATACACCAGGTAACTCTTTGCAAGGCCTGTGTAGAGCCCTGCATCTGTTTGTGTCAGGACAGAGCCTCACTTACCAACATAGAGACAATTACCTCCCACTTTTCTGAATTCCTGCAGTATCATCAAGGTGTCTAATCTGGATGGAGAATCAGCTCTTTAATGCTTTAATTGAGTAATTACATCTTATTTGTCCCCTACTGAAGCTTTCTCAACTAATGTGAAATAATGAATTGACCTTATCAATCATTTTTACTATGTCACTGAACATGTGCAGGTTAATAAGCATAAAAGGCCCCAGCCTGATCTTCTCTGACCTCCTGTAGCACCTCCCCTTTGGCAGAGTGCCTAAGACTGTTCTAAGTGTTTTGAATGATTTTTCTAACTCATATTAGTATTTTAGTGTCCGCAAGCAGCAAGGCTCCCAAAGGTACGGCAGATAAACTTTCTTACGAGTGGTTTCTCAAGCAAAGATGAGCTAATGTGGCAGCAGCAGCACATCCCAAGCCTGCCATGTGCTGACTCGTGCCAGAACAAGAACAAATGCCTCCACGTGAGCAGCGACTGCGTGATGTGGGGAGGGCTGCCTAATGGCAGATAATACCTGACCACAAAGCACGCACATTGATAAAAGTCTTTACTCCTTAATCACTTCTGAAACATTAGATAAACACTTTCACAACAGCAATTACGGCGAGTCAACAGAACCTCACTGCTGTACATAGTGCATTAAACTGCTGCTCTCAGAATGACTCCAGCAGCAACCCAAGTGGTGCCTGAACCTACACTTGCAGCTCAGGATGGTGGAGCAACAAAAGATAAGGGGAAAGCATAAGATAAAGCACAGGGTATTGGTGAAACCTAACGTGCTGTAGGTAGGTGAGTGGATTAGGTCGGGGGCAGAGGTGAAAGGTTGGGCTCCGGGTGAGGCATATTGCTCAGAGAGGAGAGTAGAGAGTCTGAGGTAGATACAGCAGTTTGTAGGAGCAGCAACTTTTAGTGAAGCAAAAGGGTGTCAGTACATGGATCTGAGAGAAGAGGCAGACAGGAGGTGAAACAAACCTCTTCTGACCCATTTTTATGGTCTGGGAAAAAAGTATTGTGGTAATATCTACCAGTGCTAACAAACAAATTTAAGTTTGAGACCTCCTTGCCCAGTTCAGTATTAATTTGCAAATTATCTGCAACTGAAATCTCATTGGACTTTTTATATTGCAGGCTATGCGGCTGCCCAGACAGGAACTGTAAGTTAATCAGCTGGAGTGATTTACAAACAGAACACACGGCAAGTAACAGGCTGAGGCGTGGTGGCTCCTCGGGAAGCTCAGAAACTGTGTATGGGCTCCCTCTAGTGAGTTGTGTTGGCTTCCTAAGCCCAAAGATCACTACCGGCTATCCTATACCTATTGATTGAATAGCTAAATTCAAACAGAAATACTTTCAAAACAAATAAACAGGCAAAGGATCTTTGTACCTGTACAGTAACAGTTCACATCAATTCTGCTTCACAAAGATAAGTCCTTCTTTTCAGAAGTTTCTAGAAAAGCAAAAAAAAGATAAATGCAGTTTTAATTGTGTTGGAGACAAATTGAAACTAAAGTGTTTCCAGAGCTCTTGAAAAACCCAAAAGCACCAGACTTGTGTAAGTTCCTGCTGCAGGTAACACAAATATTTTCTAAAACAGAAGGGAGTGTGGGAGAGGGCTTTTGCCATCACAAATGCAAAACAACCATCAGAAATAAGGTTGGCATATAGATCAGTTTACTTGGTATCTTATGGAATAAGCAAAAGGGTGAATCACTAACTTTTTTTTTTTTTTTAAATTCACACTGCTCAATTTTCTGCATGAGATATGAATTCTAAAACATGTCCACTGCAAGCCTAAAGAGGAGATTGTGCAATTCACTTAAGTGTCAGGATTTGAGGTCCTTCCACAATAGCACCCCGTTCTCAAACTTTGGGAAACGTTTAAAATTGTTCAATGTTTAAATTTAAAGACCAAAACAAAACAATTCTCATGGAACATGCAGCTTGAGACATATATGTTCTCAGCGTGTCAATTTAATTATTTCCTCCTGGAACGAGGAATGGAAGGGACCTTTTTGTATGCAAGGAGCTTACACAACAGAGGAATGTGGGGATGTGGGACCCCTTCTCTTGGTTGTAACCTCGTGTGGACACCAGCATTACTGTTTCTTGCTGCTGCTGTTCTCTGTCTTGTTATCATTTCTTCTGTGCTTGTGGGACTGCATTTTACTGCATTGTTCAGCCACAACCACAAATTACCTTCTGCTGAATATATTAATCTTTTTTCAAGACTGCTGTTTCAAAAAAAAAAAAATATTCCTGTCTCCTAGTTATGTGCCACTAACAACCTTTACTGTCATACCCTTTTCTGGGTGCATCAGAAAAGTAGTTCCCTCATATTTCCTGCCCTCACACTGCCCTGCCTCACTGAGAACTCATTTCCAGAGTTCTTAAATCCAGATAAACATTTAGGCACAGGCATGAAGTTAATCAGAGCAGAATGAGAAGTGTTATCCCATTGTCCAAGGATGAGTGAAAGCTGTGGAGGAAGTTAATTTGCCCAAATGAGAAAGAGAATGAAGAACCGGAGCTTTGCATTTGACATTACTGAGAGCAGTATTTCCCTGCCCACCACATCAGGCTCATCATAGGCTCACCAATAGGAGTTTTGTTTTCCTGTTTTTATGAAAGATTTTGGAAGAAGAGGAAGCACCTAAAGGCTGGGGTAGTAGAAACTGCTGCACTGTCTCCCCACCTCCCAGGCTAGTTCACCATTTGATCACACACTAAATGTTAGAATAGAATTTTTCAGAGCAGTTGCTCTACCCTGTCCTGCAAATCCAGTGGTAGCTGAGGATTCCACAGAAAGTAACAGCCCCCCTGACAGCTGTGCTCACTCACCAGCTCTACATGCTGCTTGCAATATGCAAAACTGTCTAGGCTTGGTTTAAGCTGAATGCACTGTGACATATAGTGAAATATATAGCATGTGGAATGAAGGTAATTTGGAGCACCGTGATCAGATTTCATATCAGAGGAAGAATGTAATGCTGAAACCATCTGGCATGTGGCTATGAAATCAGCAAAGGGGCATAAAACCACGCTAATGGCAGCATGCCAGAGCCTTGTTAAAAAGCAACACATCACTAAAACAAAGCAGGTGCTGATGTAGCACCACCAAAAGCTCCTTAATGGGCCTGAAGACAGTGCCCTTACATTTCATTACAAACCTAACAGCAATATCTGCCCCCAGAGAAGAAAGGTATTTCTAGTGAATGATTTCTCATGTCCCATAATGGTTTCACAACTGTGGTAAATATAAGAGCTCTGGTTGTTCTTCTTACTCTACAGGGTTTTCTTTTTCATGACACACAGGAATTTTACTTTTTTGAAAGAATTACTAATCTCCTTTAGAGGAATAAACAACATGATGCAGCAGGTGAAGCTGAAACTAGGACATTTTAGCTTAAAAATAACTAATTAGCATCTAAGCATGGAAGCCACCTGAAAACAGGCCCATGGATGCTTGAGAACTGTGTTTTCAGTGCCACAATGTAAGAAAGGTATGAAGTTACCAGAGAGCATTCGAAGGAGGGGTACAAAGACGGGGTGTGGAGGGGAAGCCGTGCGAGGAGCGGTGCCAGCGAGACCAGCAGGTGGCACCCGGGACTGCCCCGCCGGTCCGTGCCCTGCGGGGCATCGCCCCCCTGCAGGGACAGGGGGCAAGGGCGGATGGCGCTTCTTTTGGTGCCAGCAGGGACAGCGGCAAGGCGGGTAAGAGGTTCTGTTTTCCAAGCAGCAGCCTAGAAAGTGCTTGCTGCACAGAGGGCGACGTTTGTTATGAAATAAAAATCTGGATGCTTGTTTGGGTTTGAGGTTTCTGCTTACCAGCATTCTCAGAGACTACAGGTACTTTTCTTTTCGTGGGAGTTGTCAATACTCTTTTCTCTCAAATCATCAGCCCACACATGCCCTGCTTTATCTCTCTCGAAGAGGCAATGGAGAAGAGTGAAGGAAAGAAAGTGAAAATAATTTCTGCCAAAACCAAGACTGGGGATGTACACACAATTTGACTAAACACAATGCGGGGCACTGTTATGTCTGACCTCTTCCCTGAACAGTATTTCTCTAGCTTTTCCCTCTGTCCTCCTCCAGTTCCTAGAAGCTATCAAGCTGTGCCCAGAGCTCACACCTTCTCCCTCCATCCTCCACATGTGTCTTCTTCTAATTTACTTTCTCCTTGCATTGTCTCTGATGCATCTGAAAGTTGCAGATGTGCAGACAGAACATGGACCACACAACCTCACACTTACCTGCATTTTACTGAAGGGAGAGGACATCTCCAGAGTGTGATGTGGCAACATATTACCAAGAACTCGTTTTGATTCCACACAAATGTCTTTCAAAAATTTGGAGTACAATTTCTTGCTTGCAAATAACTAAGGACTCCTCCTTTGTGCATGGCATTTATCTTCCTCAGATCCTCCAAGTGGAGGAACTCCCACAAGCTCTTTGGGGTTAGGGTTGGTTGCAAAACATCTTAATAACCTCTTAATCTTTGCAATATCTGTTTTGCTGGCTAAGAGATTGATTTAACACTGTTTTGTGGATATAAAGAAGTAGTGTCTCTGTACACTGTAATGGTAATAAATACTGACCTTGAAATATTTGAATACAATGAATAAGTAGTATAAGCAAACAATATGGTGAACATGAGGCTTGTTACATCTAACTTCTAGTTTCTGAGGCTTCAATCTTCTTAAAATATTTGTTTCTCAATAGTCACAAGAGACAGAAGCTTTTGTATTAAAAAATTCAGACTCTAGTAAGAATACACCCCCATTAGCTGAGACTACAAAACCACTGTGTTGAACCTGTGATAAAACACAAAGGCTTGAAAATACAACACGGAGAGGAGGCCCTTAGCTCTGATTGTCAGTCTCCTAGAAACAACTGAGTCTATAAAATGTCTGAAATCTCAACTAACACACTGTGTAATTGCTTAGCAGCAGGTAAGGATTCTGGACTGCAGAGAGGATATTCCTAAATGACCCTTACTAATAAGGCCCACGAGGAGTTTCTCTCTCGTTCAAATCAAAAAGCTGTGGCTGAAATATTTTCAGTTTTATTCCCTCCCATTCCCCTGGGCCCTTTTGCTTTCTCTCAGGCTGAGCTAGCTTCACTATTAAATGTAGCTGTGTCTCTCCCTCACTCACATAGTTCCCTATGGCAGACAGAAAAAGAATGGCAAAGGACTCTGGTAGGTATGGATGGCACAGAGGTCTCCATGGACTGTTTCTAAATCCATGCTTAGAAGGGAAAACAGCAGGAACATTTACAGTGAACATGTTATTACAGATTTCAGTATCCATCATGGAGCAGCTCCAGGAATGTTGCTCTGCGGAACTTGCCACCCTAGAAACCTCCCGGAGGCATTTTGGGATTTTGTCCAAGATTCCATCAAGCTTCTGGCCAAGCAGCAAAACCTTGGACCTGCATCCAATCTAAAACATAGTAATAAAATAAAAGTTGAACTTAACTTAGGTCCACTGGAAATTATAATTAGCAACAATTGTGTTTTCCTTACCTACACCAGAGGTTTATGTTGACTTAGCCTTCCAGGAAATGAGTCATTCATTGATGGAACTGGGACAAATTCCCATTCTAGGTGGAACCCAAAAGAGTCATAGCCATCACCCTCAGAGCTGCAACATCTTGTCAAGGTCAGTTGGATTCAGCTCCTCCCCAAAACCTGTTAGAAGTCAGAAAATTTGCCAAAAAGCCTTGAGAGAATGGATTGCTTCTCCCAGGATTGCCAAAGTGAGAGCAAGCAAGCAAGCAAGCAAGAATCTGTCACCTGGGGGGGGCGATGGCAGGACTGACAGGGAGCTAGCAAGAATCACCCAGATAACCTGCTTTTTAACCTGCTTTTCTGTCTTCTTCCACTTTTTAAAAGGGTCACTCATTCCGCACAGTGTAGCAGAACCAATTACACAACGTGGGTTTCAAACCTCTAATTACAGTGGCTGGTTCTGCTTCGATGTGGCCGGAGGGAAACATTCACGCAATGAAGCCGCGGCGTCTGCGACAACCACATCATGTGCTGTGCTGATCAAACACTGGTTCATGACTGAATCTGACTGTCACCCTGCCTGCTTTAATTGCACCTTACAATTAAAAAGGAATCATTGTCAAGGCCACGTACAAAGAACGTGTTTTCATATGAAGCAAGGAACTCAGTAAGGAAAATATTGTAACATTTATTAATGATCTGTAGCATGTATTTTTAAAAAGTCTAATTATTTTAAGGGCTAAAGGATGAAGCTTCTGTGATAATGAATAGTCTAATTTTTCTTAAGGGGAACTAGGTCAACAACAAATTAAATTACCCTGCCAGCATGAAAAATATGAATTGCAGGAATATAAAAAACCGCCATTAAAATAGATTTCCAGCCTCTCTTGTTAACCTGGGAGGAAAAAAACCCAGTAATATCAGGATGTCAGTGTCATGAAAAGGAATTAGGCATTGTCATGCTGCCTTCTAGTTTATGATGTGCAGTGTTAGAAGAACCAAACAGATAAAATTTACAACAGGATAGTAAGATATAGAAACAACAGGAAAGTGATTAGCAGCCAGTTATGGCATTCTTTCAGTATGTCTGTTACTGAAAAAATATGAGATAGCTTGAAATTAAATCCTATTGGTGTCAAATCATAACATGTATTTTTTCTCTTTTATTTTTTTAAAGTTTTTTTACTAGCTTTAGGTATGTGTCAAATGTACTTGAAAACAAATTCCTCTGTGGGGTTCACTGAAATGGTGGGAAGGAAATTAAGCACCCTTGCACCCCAGACACGTCCTGCCAAAGTATGGGGCAGAAGTGCAGCATGTGGTGAGCCAGGCTGCTTTTACACTTACCCTGTAGGTAAGTACATATCTAGGGCATGGAGGGAGATCTGTCTGTGCACTCAGTCTTCTAGTTTGGGGAGATGCAGACGTATACTAGAAATGAAGCATATACTGAACCCACGCAATACCAGGACCCGTGCACTGCCAAGTAGTATGACACACAATGTGCTTTAAATGTATAACAGTAATAAAATACATACCTCCAAGATTCAAAGATCACTGACAAATCTGTACAAGAATATCTGTGCAAGAACACTTGGGAGAGTATAAAAATCTGGCTTTGTTCTAATTAGAGATGATGTTCCAAGGCTATCAAAAGACTTTTTCTATTTTGCTATGATTTTGTTTTGGAGGAAAATAGCCTAATACTCAGAGACTGTTCTGATTTTGATGAAGTTGCATATTTCAAAGTAATGCAGCTCTGTTGCTGCTTCTCTGAAGAGTACTGTTTATTAAGATTGTAAAACCAATGCCTCAAATCCCAGAAATAAGACTGTTTGTACTTTGGGATTTGGGCTTTTGGTACCTGTGTATTATGACATTGTCTTTAATTACATTAACATATCCTGTTGTTTCAAGGGTTCCTGTTCATGTACTCACAGGGAAGCCATTCTGTATTCTTTTTGCCTTCCTTACTCAATGAGTGGATTCAGGTCTTAGTTAAAATGCCTCCTCCACATCGGGTTCTGCTTACAGAACCATTCACTTGGAGTGATGGATTAGCAGTAATTTAAATACAGTGTTTGAAGGCCTTGTTGTAAATATTGAGGTGTTGCCTTAGAAAGATAGAAGACTGGATCTCTGCCAACAATTTTGCATAACTTGAGAGAATGCTGCTCTACAATTCACATTAAACTAGTGCAAGTTGGGCCAAGCACAGATATCATGCATGGACCATGTGCTGGTTTGAAGTGATTTTGAAATTCAAAGGCAGTTACACTGGAAATTTGCAGTACATCTAAATAAAATTCTTCCAAAGGAGGAAAACTCAAAGGGAAGCAAATAACTTTTCTTAATGATAATATGCGGTTCTGGTGACATTTCCAGCATAGTCTATCAGTAATTTACTTTAGAAAAGCAGTGCTTCTCACAATAACAGAAGCAGCAGCAGCAGGAGTCTGTGAATTTTCTTTTTTTCTGCAGAATGAGATATTTGAGGTGAAGAGACAACGAGAACCAAGAAATAGCCTGAAGAAAGGACAATACAGTTACATCCCTTGGTCCTCTCTCCCTCCCCAATTTGAATAAATTGGCAGCAACCAGTATTTCATCACAAGGAGAATCCCAGTCATGTGACCTATTTTCATCTAATTACATGACCTACCTTTCCCCTCCCCCTCCTAAAGGTTTTTTTACCATTTACTCACATGTGCCTTGGAAATCACGGCATGTGCTGAAAAGCAGCACCTCAGTGAGATGTGCTGAGATAAGTACCCCAGCTCAGGAAGGCTAACAATGAATTTTAATGGGTGCTGATAGGATTATTCCTCCAACGTCTATTTCTGGTTTTCCTGTGTGCCAGAGGGATAGACAGTATCGAATGGTGGCTTCTCTGGATTTAATACTCCCAGAATCAACTGAAAAGAATAGGATATGCATTGGTCTGAAAAATGGGTCCACAGAAATGTGCCAATAGCACCAAAAAATGGGTGCTGCATGCTGCGATTTCTTATTTCAGTAAGAGATTATGACAACATCACTCTGCCACCACCTGGGTATATATTTGGGAGAAAATTGGCAAAAGCTACAACCTCTACATTCTGCACAAAAACCTATAAGGGAGTTCCTTATGTAAAGGGGAAAAAAACCCACGGAATCAGCAGGCAAGGTGCTCAAATTTCTCTGCAGTCGGGAGCAGTGTCCACAGCTAACACCTGTGACAGAAGGATGCTTCTGGAGGTGGCTGCACTAGGAAATTTCTAGGTTGTGTTTGCACCAGAAGGTGTAACTTAATTTGCCGCATTTCTTCCTTTATGCCAGCCTTCCCACATTGTTTTCAAGATTTCCAATGAATAGCTTATGATGGACAATTTCTCAGTGAACTTGAGAATTTAAATCACTAAATATATCTAAATCACTAAATCCCAACTAATCCCGAGTCACAACGTAGCAAAAAGCTTAATTGCTATAAATGCAAATAGTATGGGGAACAGACTTTCAGATTCTTTCTCAAAGCTTTTAGTATGAACACTTTAAAAAACAACCTGATCATTATTTTCCACTCTGTTTCTGCCCACAGCATCCCCCCCTCCCAGAGACCACTGATCATATTAAGACCATTAAAAGCACCAACAAGTCTATGCTCTGCATATGCCATAGACTGAAATATGTCAAGTAACTGGTTTTACCCCTCACTCCCATAGGGAAATGCCAGGATGCAAAAATAGTTTTACAGGTAGCTTAAAAATAGCTGNCCCCCCCCCCCCCCAAAACACAAAAGCCAATTGTTGCAATTTCTTCACAAAACTGCACAACACAAAACCTGTCAGGACTATTAAAGTGTCTCTGTATTTTTCAGTACTTCTTTCCTACAGCCCCTCTGAAACAGCTGTCATAGTCACAGAAAACTCAAAAGAGAAAGCAAAAAACAAGAAGGGTTTTCTTACCTTCTTTTTTTTTTTCCCTATGTAGTGTTAATTGCAATTACTTGTGACAATGCAGGGTAACCATTTCAGTCAAAGCATGGCTAGCAAGTTGCTGATACTGCTTAAAATGTTTTACTTCTGAAATTGCCATTACTCCACTCACTCTAAGGATCATTAGAATGCATATTGCTACGTAGCCACAGGGAACATTAAAAGAGAATTGTCCCTGATACACAGGCAGGGTACTGAATTACAGGAGAATTATGTGATGTGCTTAAGACCATGTAGAAAATTTGTGGGAGAGCAGACAATTGAATCAAACACTCCCAAGTTCCAGTTTTGTGTTCTTATCACTTAATCAACTCTCTCTCCCAATTACTTTGAGCCTATGTCAGTCTTTTTCAGCCACAGACATTTTCTTCTCTGGCCATATTAAAAAATACTGAGCCAGTTAGTTAAAAGAGATGTTGTTCAGAGGCAGGAATGATGGTTTGAGGAAAATAAAATAGAAAATAATATAAGGGCAGAGCTGAAAAGAAAGGGATCTTCTATGCAACACTGCAGTTCAGAACAATAGCCAAAAAAAAAAAAAAGTAATTTTAAACTTGCCCTGCCTCTGTCCTAGTGTAACCTGTTAAACCATATTTGATTTCATTGTTCTGATGCTAAGTGCTCTGTGATGGTAAGTGCCACAGAGCATGGCCTTTTTCCTTAAGAAGCTATTTGAATTCTCCCCTTCTGGTTCATACTCGACTAATGTTGAAATCCTGAGGCATTCTCAGCAGCACTGTTTGCAGTCAGAACTTTCTGCAAGTATTTTCAGGGTTTCCATGATGTTTTTGTTCAGAGATCATAAACCCTTCAGTCCCTCATACTCCATATTTCCACTTAAGGAAGATCAGCAGGTTTGGATTCCTGAACATTTTTGGGAGTGCTCAGGATAGCAATTACTCTGAAACACTTCTGAAAGGACCGCAGGACAGAGTGTCCAGCCTCTTCTGTGCTGAACAATTTCAGGCTCAGTTCCTGAAGGACACTGCTTGACCTCCTGGTAGCGCAACATTTGATTTGCAGCTTTGGAGTTGCATGACTGAAATTCCAGATGTCTCTACGGACCACTCTTGGCTGTTCTGTTTGGCTTTGAGAGACCTGCAGCTGCTGGTCATCTCTGTGGTCAAAGGAGCAGAGGGAGGAATATTTGCCTCCCTGGCTGCTCTGTACTGGGAAATCGTAGCTGTGAAAGGTCCCAGTACAAAGATGAACAGGCTGCCAGACTGAGCTGGCAGTGTGGGTGGGCTGTGCAAGGCTTGCTCCGCATTGCAAAATTCAGCTAATTCACTGAAAATATTGTTTCATCATCCTACTGCATTTAGACCGGGGGGATGGTTCCTTTTAATGGGGCTGTTTTATAATACATGAGTCACTTATTGCTAATGGCCATCTATGTTGCCTTTGTAGGTAAACCATGGGCTATTACCTAGTGAATTGACTCAGAAAAGTAATGTCCTATTTATAGAAAAATGTAAGGGACAGTACATGCCAAAAAAAAAAAAAAAAAAAAAANAAAAAAAAAAAAGCCCCAAAAAAGATTGCATAATTTTCTTCTTTGCCTTCAACTAAGGGAAAGCTTTTAGTCATGTAGAAATTGAAATGAAAAAAGGATTACTAAAGACCTTTTGAGGGACACCAAGAACGTTTGAAATTATTTGCATCTTTCACATTTGCAGACAGTGACGACAACATCCACTTTATGGTCAAAACATTTCTGTGCCTCACAAGAACTTCATTTCTTCTGGGAGGCAGGATCTGGTGACCGAGACCGCTTTCCACATCGCTTTGGCTCCTCACTCTTGGCACAGCCATAGGTATTGTGTGAAGCCCAGCAGAGCTGTGAGACTGTGGCCTGATTAGGATTCTCAGCAGGGCCCGTTCTAGTGGGCATTGTTACTTTGCTGGAACTTCACAGAGCGCGGGTCCTCAGGGTTAGATGGTGAAACACAAAGTGACTACAGACAGCTTGAGCCTCATTTTCTGATGACAGGAGTTGCCATTATACTTTGTGTTCCCACGTGGCCTGTTGATGCCGTTTGCTTTAAAACATGTAAATAGCAACCAGCTACCATGGCTATGATGATATCAAGTACTAAAAATACGCTAAAAATGGCATTTGAACTTAGTGCTGCATATGAGAAAGGAAATTCATCCCTTGAATAAAATTGATTCCTTAATACCACCACAAAATTTATGAGAATGTAAAAATATCTTTAAAGAAAGTCTTCAAAACTGTGTGAAGTCAAAGATACCATGAACAAAAGGGTATTCATGTTTCCTGATTTGTGTTCTCCTGGTGGGAACCAGAAACAGACAAAAGATCAGAACACAGGATTTATAAGCTCTGGTTCTACTTCTTCCTGCTACATGACTTTGTACAAACCACTTAAATTCCTCCTAAGGAGTCCTACTAAGAAGTCAGCAATATTTTAACCCTTAGCCCCTTTTCTTCTCTGATAGCATTAAACTATTGTGCATTTTTTTTCTGTTTCCATAAAATCTGATGAAAAAATGCCCATCACCAACAGATGCTATTATCCAAAATATTTTTTAACCTTTACCAATAAAAAATTACCATATTTGATCTTAGGTCTTTACGACATAATTTCTGCAGCCCTTTTGCCCATAACATATACGACCTTCTATTATTCATGGTGGGTCTTTTCCAAGCAGGCTTGCCAGTCTCTGTGACGGTAGATACTGATATTTCATCTTGCTGAAATTGACTGTATAGATCCTGGGCGATTCAAACATTCCACTCCTTTTTTCTTTCTGCAACTCCTTTCTATAGTGCACTGAATTCAGGTAGCTCAGGAAAAGTAGTGTGAAAATATTCTTGCTACTCTCATAGCCTGAGAGATTATCTACCAATTTCATTAGAAATTCTGGCAGAAAAGCTGTACAAGCATGAGGATTCTCAGCATCATATGGCAAGATGCATGTTCTCTCTGGCAAAAAACCATCACTCCTGGTTCTGGGGAAGGCTCAAAGCAGACTTTCTGTAACAAAAAGATGTAAAAGAAAACTATGAATGGTTCCCAGATGAAAGGGGTTTGTTTTGTTTTGGTTTTTTTTTCTTTAAAAAGTACATTTATAAATGTAAGGTTTACATGGAAATAACGATATGCTCATGTTGCTCAACTTCTAGTGCATACGTGCTTTCAGCACTTCTGATCCAAGCACTGCCTTCTGGTGCAAGGCTGCCAGCTCAGGAGAACAGAATGAATTCTGGCCAGCCCAAGGGGTGCACTGTTGGCAACAGTGCATGAGCACTGCTTCCATGCATTGCAAACAGCCACTGTGGAATGGGGACATGTTTTAGCAAAACTGGGAAAACCGGTCAAGGTTTTTCATCACAGTGCTTGGCACACGACACTTTCTGAGAAACATACATCTCTCTCTCTGAAAGCTGTTTTTGGTAACAGCTTTAAATTTGATCAGTCTATCAAAGCACAATAATGGGGCTTACACTCATTGTCACTGCCAGGCAATGAAGTGGGACACAATCATTTACTGTCACTTGACAGAAGCATTACTGGAAACGTCCCAACAGCCTCACAAATGAGTCCTGCATCAGGGGCCCAACTTGGCTAAAAGATGACATTTTGTCAGACAGTTCCTTGGCAAAAAGCAGAGGGAGAGAGCTGATGGATCTGTTGTCACATGAAGATGGATTCAAACTTGTTTTCAAGTAAGAGCAGCTTAAGAATTTTAGATTATTGGAGGACATGCCTTAAAAATGTTGGGTGTGCTTCAGTGCTGTCTCTACATGTTTTATTTTAGCATGTTTGCCATACTAGAAGTTTAGGATGAACCCAAGTGCACAATTTTTGCTGAAATTCAGTGATATCAATTCTGTAACATCTTACCTGTCACAGAGCAACTCTGTAAAACAGCATGCATCTGCACCCCATCATCATTTTCTTCAAGAGGTCACCACAATTTTTGGACATTACGGAATGCAGTAGACCCTGGGCTCATGTTACGACAAAGAAGAATTACCATGACATTTAATTCAAAGTAATACAAGTCAGAAATGATACAAAGGAGCCTTAAAAAAACCAAAGTCTAAAAAAATGAGTTTTTAAAAAAGGACTTTATAGTTAAATATTTTAGACTTCCTTGGGTAGCTGTTTTAGAGAAAAATATTTAGATTATTTCATTAAGGCACACAGATGTCAGCATGTGGTTAAACACCAGCTGTTTAAGAGTAGTACAAGGATCAGTTTAAGTTCTGAAATCACTGCTGTACACTAATGAAGCAGTGAGACTCATCAATAGATTTTAATGCAATAGTAGTTGTAATTGCTATTTTATTTTGCCTGTGGCCTCATTGCTGATTTCTAAATCTTAATATTGAATTTGAGAGTGTAATGTGGAAGAGGAAAGGGAAAAGCATACAGGATCCCTATTCTAGAACACTGGATCCCTGTCAGGAAAGAAGATACTGTGGACAAGAGAGTGAGAAGGATCAGAGGGCCAGTATTAGAAAAGACAGTGTGTAGCCTGAAGAAGAGATGGTTTTTATGAGGTGGTTACTAAGAAACCCTCTCACAGCAGCACGTATCAGAAGTATGAGGGGCAATAAATTGAAAGAGAAATTAAATAGTGTACACAGAATTTTTTCACCCTGAGGACGGCCAAGCAGAAGAGTATGCCCAGGGAAGATGTGAAATCTCCATTTTTGAAGGGCTTCAAGACCCAACTGGATAAAGGCCTGAGCAATTTGGTCTGATCTCAGTTCACCCTGCCTTGAGCAAAAGGTTGGACTAGAGACTTTTGGAAGTCCCTTCCTGACTCAATTACCTTACGGTCCTGCGAGTGATACAGCACATGCTATTTCATACTGGGAGAGAAATGGTAAAGGAGGAGAGAGACATAAGGAATAAAAGTGAGTGGAAGATCGTTGCAAAATGTAGCATTGGCACGCTCCTGTTCAAATCATAGGCTTCTGGGTTGGGTTGAGTTGCAACTGCTTGGGTTTTTATTTATTTAATTGAGCTCAGAGGGCAGAATGTCCTGTGACCACTATCCACGTCACCCACCAGTTACTAGGAATTCTGAATCTCACCACCTGTCACTTTTTCACAATGGTGCAGTAAGGCAACATTTCAGTACTTGAGACCCCCCGGCTCAAGGAACAAGGCTCTGTGAGGAAGCTGGGTTTTCATTTAACTATTGAAACAAAGACAAATCAACGCACCCAGGAAAACTACACCAAAAACCAGACCAAACCTTACGTGTCTTATCCTCATTTTCCATTCTGGTTTGGGCTTGACCATTAAATTCTTATTGGAGGTACTGCTCATTTATTTGAATTTCACAGAAAATCTTCTCAGTCTTTTTAGACTTTCAGAAATCACAGTACCCAAAAAGGTTCATGTATTTTCTTTGGGACAGTTTTTATTATTTTATTTTTTTTTTGCTACAGTATTTAAATTACAAGCTTGGGTGATGGTTTCAAAGACAATTATTTACTCCTTTTGCTAAAGGAAGCTTAAGTTAGATTTGTTACAAATAGTTTTGATTCCTTTCAGATGTTCTTGGTTTGACAGTACAGTACAAAGTAGGCAAACATGTTTCCTTAGGAGGGTAACATCCCTTTAGGTTATTAAGTGGAACAGTACCCAGTCACACAAGAATCTGGACTTCCAATGTACTCTGCTTATTTGATGGTTCGAACTTGCCCTTTACTACCAAAAAGCCTAAACAAGTTTCCCTTTTCATTATGCTACTTCCTGCCGCTTGTCACCAGGGCTGTGCATTTTCCAAGTATGAAAGCAAAGATCATAGAAACAACTTAAAACACAGACTGTGTCTAGATCACAGACTTCTTCTGGCATGTCAGGGCTGTGCAATCTCTGCTTCCTTACACTGCCTTGAAAACAAGCCTGTAGTATAGTGTGGCTATGCTACATCACAGTGCTTTCCTTGGTGTAGTCTAGGTTATTTGGGGTGAGGGCGTTTACCATGTTGTCAGAAAGCTCTTTTTTGGCAGCATATGCTGAATCTACATTAAAAGTCTTGTTGGCTTTTCTTGATCTCAAGGATCTCTTCAAAATAATTATGCTCAAAGAATAAACAGGAAGGTGGGGGGTTCTAGTAGAGTGCTGCAGGTGATTAAGTGGCCACAACTTCTCTGAAGGTACACTAGCAGCCTGAAATCCAGGCATAATTTTAAGAAATTACTTTTAACTACTGTCAAGTGTGGAACCATGCCCTGAATTTTCCTACCAACTACAGATGCTTCTACACCAGCATAGTACGCTTCCCCTACTGCCAAGCAGAACAGCCATAAAGACAGTGGTAGGGAAGGAAACAGAATAAATAAGAAGTTGTACACAAAAGGCTTTAAAATGCACCAAGTACATGTGAGGGAGAAGCCTTTTCCATCTGTTTTCTTCCTCCTTAAACAATCTTAGCTATTGCTTGGTGTTATTTTACCTCAAAATACTCAAACAAGAGGAATAACTGTTCAAATCCACTGTTCCTTTTCACTTGGATTTACATGACTGTAAGATCCTAGTGCCTCAGATGGAAGCAATGTCACCAGTAGTCCAGAGAGAACAGAGTATATAGGAAGGCCAATATCAGGCCTACCCACACACTCTTTGGGGTTCCAACGCTAAGCAAATTTTGTTATGTTGGTAGCTACAAGTCTGACAATGTACCACAGACCATGCAAACTATCTGCACCAACAGAACCGTCACACGAACCAACCATTTATACCATCAGCTTTCTATAAAGGAATGCCAACAGAAACTGGATCCAGATTCAGACACTTGGCTGCAACTGAGGAGTGGGGCCTCAGATCGGGAGCTGGGCAGCCTGTGCGTGTGTGTGTGTGTGCCCCCTCTGCTCCCTCACACCCTGAGAGACCCTGCAGGTGTGTTACCTTGGCATAGGTCGGGAAGGCAGGAGAGAGTCTCCAAGTTACAAGTGTAAGGTAGCTGAGTTACACAGAACGCCTGGCTGCTCATTTTTCAAGGAGCACATGTTGGCAAAGTGGTGTCCAAACCTCTTCATGATCTTGTAGGCAGTTCTGCGGACATGAGTCAGTCCTTGTGCTAGGAATGCAGCACAAGGCAAACACACCGGGATTCGGACCACTGATTTGAAACCAAAATGCGTATTAAAAATTGCTTTCACTTTAAATAGCTTTACAGTTTTAAATAAAATAATTATTTTAAAATAGTTTTAATTAAATGAACCTAAAAGCAGAGGATCTTTGACCTCCATGTCTGATATACTTTTGAATAAATAGATCTATATATACCTCTTGATCTTTTTGGTGATGAAATGCACAAAAAGTTTAAAAGACGTTTTTTAACCTGAAATCAACAGTTGTCTCCTTAGGAATAAACTTAATATCCTGAAACACTTGATGCAAAGTTATAGAAACTCAAAATATATTCTAACTACATAGTTACTATAATACATATTTTAACTGAATGCATGCTTTTTAATTGGTCTGTGAGTAAATTACAAAAAAAAAATTGATTCTCTTTAAAAGGAGAACTAAATAAATAAATAAACAAACAAACTCAGAATTCAAATAATAAACTGAACCAGCCAGTAACACTTTAAAATACAAGTGTCTTTCCCTTTCTCCTTTAGATTAGCCCAGCATTATAATATTCTGAGGACAACAAACAAACAAACAAACAAAAATATATCAAACTACAGTTCTCAAGTTTCATTCTGAAAGCAAAAGTTTTCATTAATTTGGGCATTTTAAATTTGCTAGCTTCATATAAAGCTGCACACGAGGCTCCTTAGGCTATAAGTAAACTAAGCCTTCACAGTGAAAACAAAAAGAGAAATCATACATGCAGTTTATTCTAGAAAAAACATGATTTTAAATTTCACTTTAAAAACCCGTTATGTGTAACAGTGCGTTAGGAACAATCAAGCTCACTAGAGGGACAATTTACTTGCAAATGCCAGAAAGCATGATCATTTAATGTCATAATTCTGAGCAGTATCTTGAAGATTTCACTTCATAGCATTTTACAAAACAATATCCTAAACCTGAACACAGTGCATCATACAATGTTAGTAAGCAGAAAATCACGGAGTGGAGTGAAGTGGACCCCTCAAAAATGCTGTGTCCTGAGGTGTAAAGGAATTGTTTCACACTAACACCTTCAGCAGGGCTAGACCATTATGCTCTGTGCAAGAACAGTTGCCACGTTTTGACCAGAGTGTGGGCCAAAGGCCTGTGTATCTAATTCTCACCTTCACTGTCCTGTCAGTGTTTCTCTCACACACCACCGCACAGGGAGGGCTGAGCACCAAGTGATACAAATACCCATTTAAAATGACTCTTTGTACTCATCTAAATTTGTTTGTATATCTGATAGAAAACGAACAGATTTTATGATACAGGTCTCAGAACCGCAGGGCAAATAGATGCAAATGTGCTTTATCTGCTGGAACAAGTGCCCTGGACTACCAGCACACTGCAGATTTGCAGTGAGCCTCTGAATCTCTTCTGCTGGATCAGTCCCACTTTACATAACATTCATTGGTTGAGAGTGGCTGCAGCCACACAGTTCTGTGATCCTGTGCACTCATTTGGGATGAATCAGACATGAGCCCTAAATGCAATAAATATTCATAGACAAAGGCAAGGATCATTATTCCCCATTTATGGAGGAGAAACTGAGGCACAAAGTGATTGTTCCAAGTCAGTGACATAGCTGGACAGAAAACCCAGTTAGCCCCACACCTGTTATCAGGTGCTTTAAAATTGGCCAAAGTCACTTGACTATTTAATACGAATAATTTACTAAACATCTTACTTTTGTTTCTGTGTTTAGTGAGACCAATAATTTCTTTTTAAACCTTCCATTTCTAAAACAACCCATACAATAAATACTAAGAATAAAGGTCCAAGAAATTTAGTGAAATCTGCCAGCAGATTTATCCCACTCATGATATTCACCATAAGCTATAAGATACAGGGTCAGCCTGGTAATCACCAACTGAGGGCTCCATGAATGCTGCTGCACTCTTCTCACTCCACCCAAATAATTACATGGCTCACCAGGAGAAATAAAATGGAGAAAAACAGTAAGACTTAGAAGAAAAATAATGTTTCCATAAAACACAGACTTATTGCATGATAGCTGGAGGCAACACCTTTGCACAAACAGCTGTAAATTAAAGCTGTCCTTTTACTAAGCTTCCAGAGATTGCTTACACAATGTGTGGCAATGGGAGAGAATATAGAAGACAGTTAATTTTCTTCTTTCTTCTTCACTTGCTCAAGTTGATGAAAAGTGGCTTTCCTACTCTCAAAAGAGTGAAGGTAATAATTTTTTATGCTCCCATACCACACTGCTACAGTTGTGAACAGATGTGAACATTTTGCCACCTGATTGCTAAACTAAAATTTTCTTGATTTCTAAGTAAAAGTGAAAGTATATCAACAAATACACATCACCTGCAGGTGGCAAGTGTTAGAGAACTTGAAATCACCACTTTTTTTCTACCCTCTCCAGTAACCATTGGTGAGCTCTTGATGTGCTGTCTCTGCTCATTTCAACTATGAGAAGGCTATCCAGTGTTTAAGTTCTTCCATACGCTGCAATATCTGTGTATAATAGAAATCCATGTTGTCAGCAAAATCAGTACACACAGGGGACTCCATGTCACCAAAGGTGCAGTACAATGCAGTTCCTCCAATGCTAAGGAAAACAGTTGCTATGCATAGCAGGATCAGCAGAATACAGGAGCCACCAGATACTTCATCTGTAAATAAGAGCAGAAAAGGTGAAAAAGGATGATATACAAAGCAATACAAACACATGCAAGAAAACCTGAGACAGGTTTTTACCATGAAGGGGTCGGGTGATAAACACACTTAATAATGCTCATTGTGTCAATGTGACCATAATACATCCCAGGAATTATGTTTCTCAGTCTTTTCAGAAACCTAATTATATAGCTTCATTTTTGCAGTCTGTATACCTGTCCTTGCTCATGTCACTTGTGGGGTCATTCCACACTCAAGCAAAATGCACTTACCTATGAGAATACTGCACAACCAAAGCCTTTCTACATGGAGATAGCTGAAATGAAATGAAAGCTTTGAAACTAAAACAAATGGAAACACTCTTGCTTCATTTGTAATGACACTGACTGTGCTACCATGAACTGTTTGTGTTTCCTCTCGTGTTTTGGCTGTAAAGATAGAGACAAAATCTGTAGAATGTGAAGGGTTATTTTACATTTCAGTTATTCTCTGCTACCTCTTTGCATGATTGTTTCTCATAGAGTAACTGCAATACAGAGGTTGCAGAGGTGCTGCTACATCCTCACAACCTTGCTTATCTTTGATAATGTGCACAAACAAACAACATCTGCATTTCTCTAGGAAAATTTCTGAACTCCCTTCACTCCACATCAGGGAGGAGAAACAGGGTAAAAGAAGAAAGAAAAGAAGAAAGATTCAAGTGCTTTTTTGTGTGTGTTCAAAATCAGATTTAAAATAATAGCAATAGTAGTATAAAACAACTTTCCTTTTGAATCACTAATCCTTGGGGAAAAAATCATAGAAAAAAACTCTAATTGAAATTTTATTTAAAACATAAATACTTTTAAATTTCAAGAAGAATATGGGGTAGGCTCTCTTTTAGGCTGTGAATGTTTGAGACATGCTTAATGCACTTTTAAGCACTAATTAATACCATTCTGTGGCGAGCATACACAGTAGACATATAAAATACTGTCATTAGCAACCAAAAGTATTTTTCTTAATATCTCTTTGGTTTGAATAACAGAGATCTTAAACTCCATGAAAAGCATAGCAAAATAACATATTGTATTTCTCATGAGGTTATTTAGCCCATCAAAAAGGTGGTAAGGTGTAAAGCCAAATTTAATGACAGCTAGAAAATATGTATGAATATTAAATTATAAAGCAAAGTGAAAATCTGACACTCTCCAATTTCCTGGTCTACTAGAAAGGGTTAGAAAGTTACCAGTGGACAAAACACGACAGACTTATTTCTTATGCATCCCTCTTTACCTGCACAGTAAATGGGTTTAAGGAGAAAGCCTATACCTGCCACCTCTAAGCCATAAACATTAATGAAAGAACTTCCATTAGCTGTCACTTGCAAATCACTCAGTCAGAGGAAAAAACCTGTGACTTCATTCTCAGCCAAGCTTTAAAACAGAAGTGTGCTTATCGTGTCCTTCTGTAGTCTAGTTACCCAAACCTGGTACAGATTAATAAGCTTTTATCAATCACCTTCACTTATTAATTGAGTTTTAAAAAAACAAGACAGTATATTCAATCAGTGCCTGCTTTGCTGTTGTGAACAAAAAGATTAACATCGTTTGCACCCCAAGAGTGCAACCCATGAATTAACAGCTTTAAATTACCTTGATCCAACGTGTCTTCCATTTCTTGGAATCGCACTCTTCTTTTCGTCTGCCTTTGCTGGACTTGAGCAATTGTTTTACCGTCCCTGTCGTCTCTCTTCTTTAGTATAGACACCAGTCCTTCTGCTGGGGCAATCTATCGGGAAAGCCAGTGAGTGGCACAAGAGATGGGAGAAATCAAAGCATGAGCTCTGTTTAACAACGACTTAGGGAAGAAATGAGCTAAACAGCTAATAAATGGCTTCCGCTCCGCTTTTCTTAAACACTGCAGCACTTGTGAAACCTCCTTCTTGAAAACACCAATTCCTTAACATGCAGGACAGCTGCAGTACCATTCTGCTGTTTACTGACACTGCTTGCCCTTAAGTGTTATCAAAGTTAAATACACATTCCCTGCTTGGATCATACTTTGTGTTCACTGCAGCAGTTCCTTTGTAAGCTCATATGGGTTGGAGCAGTGGCAGAGGTGGATTTGTGTCAAAAACACTATCCTCAGAGGGCAATAAGAAGTCAATGACACACTGCTGCTTCCTCTCCAAAGATATAATCCTGCAGAGACCATCAAATACTTATTGCAAGATTAATTTTCCAGCACTGCAATTGGTTCCCCAGGGTGAACAAGCAGCTACAGTGGGGCTACAAAACCAGAGAGAGAACACCAGGGAAAGAGAAAGCTTCAATGCTCTGGATAGATTCCAGCTCCACATTGTAATAAGCTCTCTGGATATAGGAACAGTTCAAAAATCCTTCCCTACAGGCTGATCACCCGAACAGTTTGCATGAACAGCAATACAGTCAATAAACCGTAACTTCTCTTTGCTGCAGCATTCAGACTAGTTGCAGAAGTATATGCTAAACCATACTAGGATGGACTGAGCAGTCTGTAACTTTCTGGTTATTAGAGAAATGAAAGTAGGTGAAGTATCAGGAGACAACTGCTTTCCTAAGTAAGTAGTTCCCAATGGGCTAGAAGTAAACAGAAATTAAAACAAGAAGCATGTTTAGACATGGCCTTTTTGTATCTTGTGAGCATCTGTACCACAAAAGAAGTCTTAATGATTTCTTCCTAGATCTTAGTAGGGCTTTTAAAAACTTACTCTGTAGATCAGCAGTAACATTTGTTAAATTGAAAAGTATTGTGTATACATTTGTGCTACAGATGAAACATATCACATTTATAATTGAGTTTGCAACTCTTCTATAAGGAGATGACCCCAAATTCCCACAATTTTCACAAAACCCCCAAACTTTCCAAGTAACAGCATAGTTGCAGACAACTGACTGCTTAACTCTACCTGTAACAGAATTAACTCAGAAGACCACCCACAAAAACTTGCTTGCAATTCCAAGAGCTGTAGAAAAACTGAAAACAAGTGACTTCATAACTTATGCCCCTAAACTTGCTTCATGCTATGAGCTTATATAATGCATCGATGCATGTTGTAGTCACAGAGATGATGCACTGAACACAGCAAGAGACAGAGCACAATCCAATAGGCAGTGGAGCAATTTTGGCATTTGCAACATTTTAACTGATAAACGTGGCAATTACACC
The DNA here is from genome assembly GCA_013400415.1 of Scytalopus superciliaris. Classification (NCBI taxonomy): domain Eukaryota; kingdom Metazoa; phylum Chordata; class Aves; order Passeriformes; family Rhinocryptidae; genus Scytalopus; species Scytalopus superciliaris. The sequence goes on along the minus strand of VXBX01000312.1, from coordinate 651,220 downwards.
TACTGGTCTCTAGTCTGGCAGTATTTTATAGCCCTCAAATGGACAAATGATGTGACACTGCACAACTTACAGAGCTGGTCACTGTGGATGTATGCCTACAGTCCAATGTTTTTTTCCAAAATCACAACTGAGAGAATAAAATTGATCTCTGCCACGCTACCACTTTTGATATGCACTATCCCTTTTGATTATCTTCTCAAAAGCTTGAATGGATTACTTAATGAAATAGTGCAATGAAGTACTTGTAAAGCAGTGAAAGTGTGGAGGAGGCAGTCAACATACAGAGGATCAGTATTTGGCACAAATGAACCAAAAATAGTTTGCAAGTGTCTCATCACAACAGACTAATGCACTGAGGTGAGGCTTCTACTGATAATGTTAAATTAGCTCTGCAGAACCACAAATTCTAACAGGCCAGCAGGAAACTCAACACCTGTTGTGACAAGGAAGGGGGATAGTATAGAAGTGCTTTGATTTGACTTATTTATTTGGGAGGGTGGAGATGAAATGATGTCCTTTAGAAGAGTAGATTATTTTAAGCTTCTGCTTACATCATTGCTTTCATAAAGAGGATCAATGGCTTCTCCCCCACCAAACACACAGCCGGCTAGCTGTCGCCTGGCACGCCTGTGGCACGTTCCCAAGTGGCTCAGACTGCACTCGGTGGGAATGTCACCCAGGGACAGCAGGGCATCCACAGCAGTCTGCCCTACGATTAGACATGGTGGTCCATTCTAAAGTCAGCATTTCAAACCAAGGCACTGCATTTTGTCTGTCAGCTTGTGGTAGTTTCTGAATGACTGTGTCACAAACTCAGTCTTCTCCAAGCTTAAAACCAGAGGACTATCCTTGACAGGATTATGTGGAAATGTGTTTCAGTGATTACAGTTACATAAAAGGCTTGTGGGGGAAAGTCTTGCTACAATGAGGTTCATTGGCTTTTCCTGTCAGCCTACCTGGCTGTGTTTCAGGATTTACTTTAAGTGTATACAGAACTAATTGACACAGCACAAGTTTCTCTATTCTGAACATCTTTTTCTTAAACAGGGGGAGCAAGTCCTTTTGATTTTGCAATAAAATCAGTGTGGCTAGTGTTACTCTCCTATCCCAACAAAAGCCATAAGACTGTATTTTGAAAAATGGTCCCTTTACATGATATGTAATTCATACCTAGAATGGAACCACAGAATATCCTGAGTTGGAGGTGACCCACAAGGATCATCAAATTCCAACTCCTGGCCCTGCACAGGATATTCCAAGAGTCACACCATGTGCCTGAGAGCACTGTCCAAATGCTTCTTTAACTCTGCCAGGCTTGGTGCTGTGACCACTGCCCTGGGGAGCCTGTTCAGTGCCCAGCCACCCTCTGGGGGAAGAACCTTTTCCTCATATCTAACCCAAACCTTCCCTGACACAGCGTCATGCCATAAATACACTTCATCTGCCATACTTTATCTGCCTTTAAATTTCATGAGTCATGTAATTAGGGTTTTTTGTTCTGTTCTGCAAGATCCAACTTCCATTAATTAAACATCCAAAGAGAGGGACTTAACTGCCACACAAAACAAAGCTTTAGATCCCGGTCTTTAGAAGGCAGAAAGAATTAAAAAAGGCAGAGTACATTATTTAAATTGGAAGTTAACAAGGGAACTGTGGTTAATACAGCTGACCACAAGTCAAGCCACAGGAGGAAAAATGTAGGCTTGTACCGGACTGCACTGCAAACAGCTCTTAAACAAAAGAGCTGCATAAAGGATCCTATTGAAATGTCAAGTATTTTCTTAATTCTAAGCTAGATAATTAATAAAAAATGGCCTTGGAGCATTTGTGTAACTGAGCTTACTCCCTCAGCTCTCCTGGCCTTTACAAAATCTTTTGACTGGAGCTTTTATAATTACTTTACAGGAACTGAAAATGGCATACGGGTATGTGGTGGCATTTTGACCTACAGTCAAAAAAGGAAAGCAGCAATGACTATTGGTTAATTGAAACTGTTAAATATTTTAGTTTTTCTCTTTTTACCACCATTAACAGACAGTGATTCTGCTTCAATTAAAAGTTTTACATTTTTTGGATGAAGTTTAATAATCAGGTTGCAAAATTAGAAAAAATAAGCTCTAATTAAATTACCTGTCTGTTCTCTGTTTAAAACAGCATTTGCTAATAAAATATTAAAAAGCTTCCTATGTTGTGCATATTTTCAACAAATATATATATGTTTATAAACATACTGGCCAAAACTATGAAAATAAGGCCTTGTGCTTCAATCTCTTAGAGAAAACAGATTGAACTTGACTATTGGAATTACTTGTACCATACAGATATAAATAAAAACGCCAAAACTGGAAACTAGGAAGAAAAGTTCATTATATGAAGTATTTTGGTCTGAATGCAGAGAACTACTCAAGGAGTTGTTTTGTTTGTGTATTCTTCCTTATTCGGTTACTTGGCAAAGGACTACAGTTTTATTACTAGCAACACCAGAATTTTTTTTTAAAGGCAGTAATCCACAACCATATGACAAACTGGCAAAAAACCAAGACTGCCCTGAGTTACAATAAAAGCAGCAGGCAAACCCTTTTGCTAGTAAAATACATTAAATACATGAGTAATTTGAGTTGACAAGGGGCTGACTTAGCAGATTCAGTATTCATACCACAGCAACAGGCTTTATTTTTTCTGCTGATACACTTGCCATGCTCTCTTATACAGCAATAAGTAGCTCAGACACCATGTAAGCATTTCATGTGGAAGTGTAGCTTTTGCGAACTCAAAACTACAGGACCCAAGCTATACAAGAGAACAGGGAATCCAAAACATATTCTCCAAACCTAGTACAGATAGGTGGAGACTTACTTTCTTGGTGGATAAACAGTGCCAACCAAAAGCTATATGCTGTGGTAGAAAGTCATATTATCTTTACTTTCTAAAAAGAATTATAATTTTCTAATCAGGAAAAACATTAAGGTTTTACTTGTTTCCCTAACTGTCACTCACACAAAAAGTTTATAACACAAACTTTTACTTTATACAGAAAATGACACGTAATATTGAGGTTACAGTTTGTTTCACCACTGGTGTGTCATTTCATTCTCACAAAAGTGATAGTAAAGATATCTAGGAGGAGGCTATACACTTCTGCTATCTGTTGCTGCCAACTGCTGACTGTGCTTCAAAGCTCTTTGTTAGCTGTATGAATCTTGTTTCTGTAAAATTACAGTGATTTTCCATCCTTTGCACATTGCTGTACATGGTTTGTACTACTGAAGATATACCCAGGATAAGGGACTGTAAAATATGCCAAGAACTATTTGAGTTTTGCAATTATTTAAAGCCAGAGTCAGAATTTGGTGGATTTTCACTTTTGTAGTTAGTTACCATAAATGGCAGACTAAAAGCAAGTGACAAAGTATCTAGATTAGAAGACTACAAGAGATCATTCTTGGAGCTCAATATGGGGTCAAACAAGACTTTGTAACTGTTAATACCTACACAAGTATTTACCTTTCCCTATTACCAATAAATTAGTATTTACACATCCATTGAAGAATATTAATGAAATTTTGTACCTAGGTTATTTCAAAATTGTCTTTACTTCTGCCTTCCATTCTAATTTCTTTGTGGCAGTTTCATAAACATTCACTCCATGACAAGTTTTAGCCCAGTCAAATTGATTTTTTTTCTGTTTTACTACCACACTGGTACATTTCATAGGATTCATTTCATTCATGTGGCTACCAATGCATTTACTAGCTATTTCATTAACAACTACTGTATGAAAACACTGTTATCTTCTCAGGTTGCCATAGCCTGAACAATGCAATTTCAAAGGCTTCAAGAGGACAAGAAAGGACGAAGTGTTACAGCTGGGTACAAAGATCAGTCTGCCTGTCAAACTTCAGTGCAGTCTTATTTTAGCACTAAAACAAAATCAATGAATGCAAGTTAACAATGCTGCTTTCAGGGGTGCCAAATTCTTTCAATGCGTCTTCCAGGAAAGATGTAGGTGCTCATCACTTGTGAAAAGAAACCCCTAGGCTAGTGATGGGTGGTAAGATTAATTGGAAAAACAAAATATAAGTATACAATGAAACAATAGAAGCTGGTGTGCTGTCCACCCTGCTGCACTAGAAATTTCATGTACTGCAAAACAACCCCAGATGCTGCATATTGCAAACTTCAATTGTTACTGAAGTTAATCCTTCATCTCTTTTCCAGTTTAAACCCCCTGCCTTACATACAGCTCAGGGCTCTTGCTAAGAATTATTCAAATGGACTCTCACCAACATTATGCCTTACATGGCCAGAAAAAGTACTATGGGAAAACTCAAGGTACTTTTTCCTCTGCAGAGACTCAACTCTGCCATCAGAATACTGGCAGTCCTAGCACTGGAAGAGCAAGCTAGAAATGAAACCAGACCCCCCATAAAGCATCATCATCAGTCACAGGAACAATCAATACAAGCAGAATTTTTCAAACAGTAGCAATATGCTGCTTCTTATCCCATCTTCTAAAACGCAAATGGCACAAATGTAGCAATTCAAAAGCAGTTGCAATGAAATTAATTTAGGATTTATCTGTGTGAAACAGAACAGTATGCCTCTGTTAAAATACTGAACTTTCAGCGAGCTCAAAAGAAATCTAACGCTGAGAGATGATATTTAAATTACTCTTCTGTTATACATGTATATAGGCTTAGCAAAACTGTCAACATAATGTTGGGTTTTTTTGAAACCTATCCTGTAAGTGAACACAAGCCAATGGCAACGGAAAAGTTTCAATACATGTATTAACATCTGCATGCTGTCAGGAGCTTGTGTATAGTTTTGTGCACATGGCTCTCAGTCCTGGTATGTGGCCTGCTTCCCAACAGCCTGCAAAAATACAAGGGATATGATCTTGGAAAGGAGATAAGAAACTGTTTAGGTGGGGAGAAAAACCAAAATGCTCTGTTTCCAGCTCTGGAGATTTTGCCAAGCATGTAATAACATCTGCATCAATCCCTAGTATTTAGTTCCCTGCTTGGTTGCTGTTCCTGAGTAATCATAGAGGTTCTTGGTCTCTGTGCACTAGCTTCTGATCTGTAGAGAAGTACCGTTCCTTTACTGCCAAGGGATATTGCATTGTTAAATACATTAAAAATAGAGATGAACTAAGAAGATACCTTTATAAAAGTCTTCCCCCTCCAGCATCTGAAATCACATAATTTCACAATAAACTGTTTTCCTTTAAAGAAAAAGCTCCTACGGCCCCATGGATGCAAATGCAGCAAAACCAGAAGACAAATAAAGCAAAGATGTTGTCATACACTCTCAGAAAAAGTCCCAAAGCAATAAATCTTCTCTATTTTCAGAAGAGCAATTTAGCTTATGAAGCACTCACTCTTGTTGTGGCCAATCAGCAGTGCTTCAGAAAAGTGGGTTCAGGGTTAGAAGCCTTCTTAGCTTTGGCTGAGCAACAAAGCTGCCTAAACTTGACAAAATTAGAAACCCATACATTCATATACAGAATTTATACATATGTAGTTCTCCCCATATGGAATAGGCAAAAAACCCAAGTTTTGTTCTATGAAAAGAAATGAAGCTCATTACATTATAGGCATTATGCACATCTCTGACATAAAACTTGATTTAACAGGAATTATGAGAACACCTCCTAACAGTCTTGGTCAGGCTAAAAAAGTTAAAAACCCCCCAGCTGTTCACAATCATGTAAAAATTAATAAAGTTTTTAGAAAAATTGTGTGCTGCTGGTCAAGAAGGAGATGAACAGGCAAAACCAAACTTTTTTTCTGAATAACTTAGAGCAATTAAATATGTATAGATTTCAGATTTGAAAGTGATATACTAAGGAATATTTAATACATTTTTAAGCTGGCAATATCTAAAATACTTTGAGACAAACATGAAAGATTTTATAGAATTCACAATCTTTACCTCAGCAATCTCTATCCTTCTTGCAAGTTCATCAAGAGAAGAAAAGCTGTCATCTAGTGATAAAGCTTCCAGTGAGTTATAAGATGCTTGTTCAGGTGAAATATCTGGAACAGCGTCAAAGTCCTCTTGGTTTTCTAAGATTGATTCCTCAGTGTCTATTACGTTACCATTTAAAAATCTGAGAAATAAATCTTCTCGCTCTTCATTATTTACCTTCTCTTCCTGTCCTGCTGCTCTCTGTATTTCCTTGCACACTTGTGAATGGGCAGTGCTGTCATGCTCAGACACTTTATTACACCCAGAGCATACATCTGATGCAGTTCTGTCCTGTGAAGAGTTTTCATCATCGTCATCAGGCTGTATCTGCTGCTGCTTTACATCGCTATTTCCAAGCTGGCCACTAGCAATTTCTGGAGAGCCAGCAGCATGTTTTGATCTGAGCAGATTTCTATCAGCTTGCACATCTTTATCAGAAGGAACCAAATCAGTAGGCGTACAGTCAGCATCTGTTAAAACCAAAGCATCTACCATTGGCTCAAGTGGGAGTTTCACTCCAGGCTCCCCAGCCCCTTCTATTTTTCCTGCATCCTTGGAGAGCTGTCTGTCTCTCAGCTGCAAACTGTTATCTTTACCGGCATCCCCAGATGATAAACAGCCCGAAGAGGGCCTGCCCACTGTCCCTGTGGACTGGGTGTGTGTCTCCAATGTTGATTCAGCACTGCAGTGCTGCTCCTCCATGTGGTCCTTTCCTGCAGCTACCGAAACACTTGCTGCCTCTCTCTGTCTCTCAGTTTTGTTTTCACCTGGGGAAATAGTGCTCAGATGTTTATCTTCTTTCTTTGGTCCAATGCCAGGACAAGTTTCAGTACCTAAGTGCAATAGGAAAAACAGTTCCAGAGTTTTTAAATGATTCAAAGCATCAGCCCAGGGGGGAAAGAGTATACTGTGATTTGATAACATTGTAACCTAATGCTTCAAAATGCACTCCCATAAAGGGCAGGTACTTTATGCTCCAGGCAGAATAACTTTTGTAAGTAGTCTCTGACTCTTGGTTAAGAAAAAATAAAGAAAGTATATGCACACATTCTTGCAGGCAAAACACGATTCAGTGCCCTCCTGAAAACAGTTACTCCCTCTGTTTATGTAAATATCTTTCTGAACAACCATTTTTCTTCTAAAGGATATTTAATGTGAGTGCATCTCATGGAGGCCTGTAAATCAGACACATTCACTAAATTACAGAAAACTATTTTGATGCTGGTGTATCTATCACACAGGAAGATATCTGAATTTCCTTTAAAGAAGCTGAAATAATACTAATTTAATAAATACTAAATTTTCATGTCACTAGCTCCTTTGGTCAACAGTAAATTAAATATCCAATTACAGTATTTCCTATAGTGGTCTCCATAAAAGGATTGTGCTTTTTGGATATGTAAGTTAGTTTACATATAATGCAATTTGATTCAGCTTATTTCTGTATTCACATTTGCAATACACATAAAAATCATTCTTTCTTATCTGAAATTTCGTTGAGAAACACATGGAATTCTGCATAGCTTGTGAATTCATCTACTATTGGCATGATCTGCTGATGAAGGAGTAGATGGTTAGCCCAAGTTGTCAATAAAATTATTAGATATTAGCCATTACGAGAAGCTCAAAGCCAAAGCTCTGTTTTAGGCTTATGAAGAGAGAAAGGGGCTGTTAGGAATTAGAATACCATAGTAAGCTAGCTATGACAGAAACTGCCTTTTATTTCATACTTTAATAAAAACTAAGTTAAAACTATCTTATAATAGGACTACTGTTACAGTAATAGTAATAACCTCAAACAACAAATTAATACCCCTAGAAAACACTATCTTGCATTTTTTGTTCATAGCAAATACAGGAAGGTCTTATGAACAGATTAATGAAGATATCAAACAATGCACTTATTAACTGTATGTGTTGTCACAAGGACTGAAGGATCTCTGTGCAAATTTGATCCTTCCTCCCCTGCTGAAACCTCACTTAAAATGTGAGCAATTTTCTGAACTTGTTACATGAAACAGAGTCACATTCATTAAAGTGAATGTTTGCATTAATTCATTGTATTGAGCTTCCAAACTATTCCCCTTTTAATGGATATTGAAATACAAGGTAGCACACAAAGTACAGTCCTGGAAACTGAAAAAGAGAATATCCAAGAGAATACAAATGTGGGGAAAATATCAGAATGATGTTAACAGATAGAAAGGGCACAAGGAACTCAACTCCTGTAAAACAATGAAAGAAGAAATAGGTATGAGACAGGGACTTTTTGAAAATTAGACACAGATGAGTAGATAGCTCAAGGGATTGGTAATGGGATACTGAGCCCTTCACATATAGGTCACGAGTTCAAACACAGCCTGGATTATTGGTACAAGATTTTGTTACCATCTGTCAATTTTTCCTAGTGGATACATCCACGTTACGGCAGGCATCTTTGCTGGCAGCCCCAACAGCAACAAAGATTAAATGGAATTGGAAATTAAATCAAATTCTTTACTGTGAAAGGTGGCCCTTGAGCTCAGGGCTCTGTTCCTAAGAAAGTAATGAATGATCCTAGCACGGTTACCTAACCACAGATCTACAGGAATTGAGATTCAATGATCATTGTTACAGTCCACACAAAGTTTTCAGCAGTGTTCAGTATTTTATTTACACCTACTTCAGACAACCCATGCCCACTATAGACTGAAGGCAAGTTAAGACAAATACTTGAATACCTTGATAGAAAAGATGCCTTTGGCTCCTAAGTTAAATGAAAACATATCCACCAGTGGCAGTAATTTTTAGCTGACTGAGAGAAATATAACAAAGTGTCTACTGAAAATTTTTTTGCAACAAAAGAACTTATGGTAATTTAAGAAATGCTTTTTCCCCTAACAGAGTTGCTTTAAAATCAACACTTGCTTTGTTTATCCCAGAAAACTACAGTCACCATTTTATCCTGTTAATTCAAGACAGCCTAGCAGACAGAGTACTAATCTACAGGAATATACCAGCAGAGAATTCACCCTTCACTCATCTTTGCCCTTCTTCACAATTAAAACCAAATCCCATAGGACCTAAAGGAGAACAGGGTATAAGGAATTCCTCCCCACTCTGGAAACAAGTCTATAAGTACACACTGGGAACTTATGCCAAGGGTTTTATAAAATTCAGTATTTAATTAGAAAAGTTATCATGAAACACCTTAATTTATCTTTAGTTAACACTAAGGCTATTGAGGTTTTCAGTCAGAAACAGAAGAACTGCATGGGTATAGGATGTATCAAATCTGACCTTTTAATATACACACACATAGCTTTAAGGGTCCAATCCTTTCTGTCATCTGACTCAAGAGTGAAAACTCACCAGAAAGGAAAATGTAATAGAACAGATCATTCGCAACCTTTGCTCAGAAAGGCAGAAAACTAATTTAGTGACTGTCCCAGGAATCCTGACTGGCTGACTACTTATAAAGTTGTTTCTCAGTTGCTGCATCCCCATGATACAGAAATTGTGAATTCTTAGGATCAACTGCCTGTAGTGATACATTCCCAAATGCCTTCAGCAAGTCAATGGAGTAATGTTCGCTTTAGATTACTAAGGAAGTTTGATTTTACTTCAAAGATGCTACCACAGTACTGTGCAACAATCTCTACAATGTAATATGGCTATCTCTACGATATTCTTGTTCTACATATTCTTATTCATAATTGCTATTCATTATCTTTTTGAATATGAATTCATATGAAGATCAGTCCCCAAACCACTTGAGTTTCCTTTTCCTGTCTTACTGTAAGTCAAACCTCTATTACAAGCAACTGAGTTAAGCGGTTCTCCCTGCAGATTGGCAGATACATTTCTAGGGAAGTAAATGTTTACACATTTACTTCCCATTTTCCTTTCTTTTTTTTTTTTTTTTGTAGATTAAAAAAACCCAAAAAGCAGAAGTCAAGCATTCTAATTTTTCAGTGAGAAGGCCCATGCACTTAGGCTACTGCTGAACAGGTTAAATGTTGGGAACTGCATGGTTATTATAGTATAGGATTCTGCTGGGGTTCAGACAAAATCAAAAACCAGCCCCAAATGGCCATACTGCTTATAGTCCTGAGCTGGAACACTCAGCCACAGCCTGAGTATTATTGCAGAATTATGAACCACCTTTGTCAAGTTTCTGTTCTGATGCCTTCCCTTACCCAAATCCTTCTAAGTGCAACAAAACCCAGTCATCCCTGTGCTGCTGACACATTGACTCTGTGAGGGGCAGCAGTAGCTAATGACCATGTGTTTCGTCAACAGCTGAAGGGTACTCAGAGTGGACCAATTTTTGGCGACTGGAACATGGCAACAAAAGAGAAACTTTTTGCTCAAAGAGAGGAGAGATAAAGCACAGCCTGGTAACTACCAATACTCTTTCACGCTCTGTCTCTATTTTAGCAATTTATTAATTTGCAAATCTTTCATAAGAACCTAAAGATTCTAACAAATTTCTCAAACAAAACAGCCACTACCCCAAGGCAGGAAAAGGAAAATGAGGCTGACATAAAAGTGTGTACTGAAAACAATTAACTGAAATATATTTTTCTCTTCAAGATCCCCCAAAAGCTTCATAATTTTCTGTGCTATTTCAGAAAAGTTCATCTCAAAAATCTGTACAATGCATCTAATTTTAAATAGTTACTAATCGTGTTAACTATACTGAACTGCCACACCTCAGAATATTTATCATGGGATTGTTTACCTTGTATTTTATACATACAAACTGTGTATCTTATCTCTGGTTTTATACAATTTTGTAGCTACAAATACACACACATCTAAGACTTTTTTTGATGGAGGCTAAAATTATTTTATAATTCTGAATATCAATGACTAAATAAAATTGCATAGTACATCCATTGTGCAGTCAGGAAAAAAAACCCTCATCCATTTGTGCATCTATGGAAATCCAATAAATGCTGTAGCTTCAAATGAAATAGCTCCATTGCATTTATAGGAATATATTCTTATAGTATAACATCTAAAACAAATGTATACACATGTACATAGATACACACATACCTGATTTAAAAGCAGCAGCTTCTCTTTCCTTTAAATTTTTGGATTCCATTAATTGAGGCAAACAACTGCTTTCCCATGTATTTTCTGCAGCTACTAACTGTAAAATATGATAGTATGTCCTGTAATTTTTGGAATTAAACAGGAATGCTGTGATTTTTTGAGACATTCAAACTTAAAACAGCTTCAAAACTTGATAGACTTTATCTAATAATATTTTAAAATATATTTATTACCATCTTTGTCAAGTAGAATTCAATTAAAGATGTTTACCTTATTTTGGGGAGCCTGTGGCCTGCAGCAATAAAGAAAAAGAAAATAAATTAAACAACTGAATAGCAACATTCTTCATAATAAATGTAGTTGAAATCTTATAAGCCTTTGCTCTGCCCTAAAATTAGCACAGAACTTTTCTTACATTGAGACAGTGTCAGCATGCTAGCATATTTTCAGGGATAGATCTGTACTTGTGTGAATATCATCAAAAGACCAATTAGCCCTAACATTGCTCTACCCAACTGAGAAGAAGTCAGAAGAAAATCCACTGCAACATATCAAGAAATGTAAATTCTTGTAAAACTTTATGCTCAGAAGGAACTCTACCAACTTTAAAAATCACGTAAGGACTCGGTATCTACTACTATTAAAAGTACTGACTACTATAGCAGAGATTAAGGAATGGGAAAATATCCCCCCAAAATGTATTTCCTTCTCCACAGACTGGAACACATTTTTTGGGTACTGTAAGGTACAGCAGCTCCCACTGATTCCACAGATTCATAGGTGGATCAGCACTGCTAACAGTCAGTGTGGACTTGGTAAATTGCGTGGAGATCCAAGCACAATGTGATTCATCACACACAATCTGTCTTGCAGTCTTTCATAAAGCAATGAAGAAAAATGCTGAAAAAAAATAGGAGAGATACAAGGGAAAAGTACTGATATTCATACTCTTAGACAAACTTCTAAAAGATACATTGACTCTTAAATTTTACTACTTAAACTTCAAATGAGGGGCATTCAAAACTATCTTTAGTTTTACCATTGAAACTTTAAATACAGAACACTCAAAACTATCTTTAAAGAACAAACATGTCCAGTATGTAGCTGTAAACCTTGAGTATCAGAAAAAGCTACATTACTTTCAATTACAAATGCAAAATGCTCACATTTTCCAAGACCTGCATGTTATTTATTCAATTTTAAAGTATAATTTTAATTAAAAAATAAAGTTAGTTTAAAGCTTATGAAAAAAACCCCATATGAAACAATAAAAGGAAATAGGCTTTTGCCCAGAGAGTTTCAGAGAGTAATAATATCAAATGCAGAGCCTTCATTACGGCACATGAACAAAAGCCTTAATTGTTATCAAATTGCAGGGTTCCTCAGAAGAGGGAATGATGTTTCATAACTGAAATGAAGGAGAAAGAAGAGTTATTCTCAACAAGGTGACAATCCAGGTGACTGCAGGGAGGTGCTGCTCATTGCAGCATACAAATGACAACAGACTCGAATCTTAAATCTTCCTGTGGGCTTGCAAAGTCATGTGCAAGGAAATGTAGGCTGAGGAAGCCTGCAGGCACTCGGAGTGCAATCTCAGCAGCAGCAGGCTGAGGGTGTCAACAGGCAGCCACGGGGCTAGACCTGCCTCCTCTTCCTGCGGAAACGCGGGAGTAGCTTTCAAGGGGCTCCCTCCCAAAAGCAGTTGCACTACAAATAAACAACCCCTGTCTGGGTTCTGGCAATCAGCCTGGCTGTTTTCAAACGTCAGTATCATCACTCAGAAGAAAAAATATGATAGGCAAATCATACTTGCTGTGAACAACAGGAACATTTCAGCTTTTGTTATCTCCAGATTTAGTCAATGCAAATGTACTTGATAGACAAAGTTCTTTTTCCCCATCTGATTGAGAGCACGTCTCTTGTCACTGGCAGATCTTTTCACAGGCCAGAATGTGGTTTAGTTTCCTTATAGTCATTGACTGATCATTTCTCAGTAGCAGCTTGTATAATTTTTCCCATCTGTCCCTTAAAATCAATGTTTAGGTGGTAGGACATTCACCCATGAAATTCACCCACTCCTTCCTGATGGGTACAATCCCAAATGTGTTGCTACCCAGAAGCACCCTAGGCACTGTGCATGAGTTTGTTATACTGTGCTATGCTGATTCAGGAGGCTGATGCATCAGGCAAGGCAGGTATGAACTAAGATCTCACAATGTTTCAGAAGACTGTCATGCTAGGAAGGTACAGAATCACTGCTACATAATGTGAATGCAACCTATATTAAATTAACATAGAATATAACAAGAACTACTTAGATGACTAAAGAATTGTCCTGAAATAGGGAAATTTGAGAATAAAATTGAGAAAAAAGCACGGGGTCAATACAGGTGCTGAAGTCCGAGATACTGGGCAATTGCATTCCAAAACAATGACTAAAACAGCAGGTATTAGACACCATCATCAGTTCTACGGTCTCTCTCTTCCTAATTTAAAACTATTCAGATTTTTTTCCTTGGCTGAAACATTGAAATGAAAATTCCATTTCTGGAAAACTAGTGATTGGCTGAAAACAGTTCAGATCTAGCTCCTATATATTCCTCAAATCATATTAAAACATTGTGAAAATTGATGGTAACAAAAATATTTTAGTTACATATCAAAAAGAACCACGACTTTATAACCAAATTTAAGTTAGCAGAACACAGCTTTTATTTTGATGCTATTTTAAAACACCTATAATGGCAAGGAGACAACAGCTGCACTAACATATTAGTACTTGAAAAGTAATAATATTTTCTTATACTTACTGTAGATGTGAAGAGCAAACTCTAGTAAGCTTTTCCAGCTCTTGGCCGCTCAGTTCTTTAGCTGAATTCCTCAGTGTTGTAACTGGACTAGCAACTGCTGTTTTCCATTTTCTTTCTAAATTAAATCAAAATAATTTTTACTCAAAATATTATTAAAGTACTATTGGCTTAACATAAAACATATAGTGGAAACAAATTGATGGAGAAATATTGACCACTTTTCTGTGCATGCTCTACAGTCTTGTTTCAGACTATGCAAAACAGCATTCTATTCTTCCCCAACACACTTTATTTTCATCACATCAGACTCACCAACCCTAACCCAAAAATAAGCTCAAAACAAGTAAAGAATTATGAACTACTTGCAGCTTTATCATAGAATATGTGTGAACAAATCTAAAGCAGGAATACATTTCTTGTAACAAGCTCAGAGAAATTCTAATTTAAATACTGCTTTTGCTATGTAACTTTTTTAACCTGGCAATATGTATTCTCCATTATTTAGAAGTACAAACTAAATTAACTCTTTCTTCTACCATATTAGTTTAGCTGGTACTCACCCCACTGCTCCTGTATGGAAGAAAGATTTGCAAGTAGCCGCTCATGATAAAGTCGTTCAAGCTGAATGAACTTCATTGCCTTCTCGTCTGAACAGAAGGTTAAAGAAAAATGCACACATATGTGGATGTTATGATCTATTTATATTTGGCACCATATTTGAAAGGGAAGTCATTATGCACTTGAAATTTGAAATCAGTGAATCAAAATTAATAAGGGCTAGCATTCAGATTCCTGTGCAAGAAATAAAAAAATAGACAGGAAAACAGCAGGTAAGAAGTAAAATAAGTTGAGAGATGTTCCAAATAAAAATCCTATTCTTTTTGGCAGCTACCTCTTCCCACATGCCTTAAGACTTCTCTAGAAAAAAATCCAAATGAAATGTATTATGCTGATAACTCTTACCAAAAAATGAAATATCTGGGAAATGAAAAGCAAAACAATTACAAAAGTATTATCACGTATCTCTCAAGAAATACAGTTATTTGCCAATAACCATGACTAGCTGAAAATATGTCTCCTTTGCATTGACCAGCTGGAGATAGTATTACAAAACTTTCTCCAGCTTAAACTTTAAAAATACCCACCTCCTTTTCAACCATTATATATAACACTGTTGGACTGCTGAGTTTACCTTTTGCCTTCCTGATGATTCTGCTTAATTTTCTTCTATATGAAGAATTCTTTTCCCTCCCTTAGGGTTATCAATATATTCACAAAGCTATACTGATAGTCACATATTTTACAGTAATCAGAATAATTCCAATTCCAGCAAGGCTAAATTGTTAGTTGTGCTCTTTAAAGGTGTCTTACCAGCTACTTGAAATGAAATTCTACATTACAATGAGGATAGAAGTACGGTGAATGAGGTTCTTAGTAATACAGAAAAAAGACTTTCCATTATTCAGGCTAATTAAAATAATGGAGTAATTATTACAAAAGCACAACCAGTACTTGTTATTCTGGTTAGCCTCGTGCAACATATACATAGCATGGTTTATGAACAACAATATTAATGGAAAGAATATTCCCTGCCTTCAAGAAATCTGTTATTAGAGACAGAATTACAGATCAGAAAGATAGCCTTAGAGGATCACAGCAACAAACCCTGAATTATTGTTAATATGAAGTTCCACACTGGATGAATTAAAATGTCTGTCATGGATAATTAATACAGTGCAACATGATCAAGTAAGTTCTTTATTAACCTCAGGAAACTGATGGCTGCAAGTACAGAGGAGATATCCTTCATAAATATGTATTATATAGTGGTGTTGAATTCCACACATGAGGTGTACATTGCATTAAAAAATATTTCCTTTGATCAGCTTTAAATACAATGCCCTTCAATTAAAGCAACTTCGATGACAGAGGAACTGTCTTTCTATCATGCTTTTTTAATTTTAAATTTATTGTATTTCCCCCTGCATTGCCATAATTTACAACAGGATTTTTCCGTGCCTTTAACTTGAGCAGTGCATTTTGGATTTTCTAATGGATGCTTTTGTATTAGGATAACCGAGACAAAAGTGTAGTCTACTAAGACAGTGATGGATATTTTATTTAAATATTGCTTTTATAATATTGCAACAATTAGTTCTCTGGTTTTGCACTACAGGGTAAGATAATTTGACTGGGTTTCTTATGCCTTGTTATTTAGCGATTACAACTGCTTATTCGCTATATTTTGTATGTAACAAATTACATAATAAAGAAATAATATGTATGCACAAATTCTGTAATTTATAATGCATTTTAATGAATCACATATACCTTAAGGGCCTACCACTCTCAACTCGTTTTATAGCCTGATCA
>VXBX01000312.1:612957-634589 GCA_013400415.1 Scytalopus superciliaris | reverse complement strand
TTCATGAGAGTGCTAAGGATGTAATGTGAAATTTTTATCATAGTTTTAAACATTTGGTTTGCACGTTCATATTTAGTTTGGGTAAAATATGAAAATTCAGACATAATACTTGTATTCCTATTCTAGGAAAAATGTTTTAAAAGAGTATCAAACAATAAAGAAATATTAAGTCATCTCACACAAATGGATTTAACCAAATGTTAGTTGAGTTTTATGTTGCTGCAACAAGAAAATTATTTCAGAAACATTTTTAGTTATCATTAGAGAGCATTACAGTGACCTAGCACAGAAGTACTGTGTTTACTGATATGAGTTCAAGAGTTTGAATTCTGTCACTGACCAATGTTTCCTTATCTTTAACCAAATTAAGATCATTACTGTGCTCTCCTGAGCATTGCATTGAAATGGGCTAAAATGGAGGAACAGAGGTTTCCCCACAGATGAGAACAGAACAGTCTTTGGATAAAAGACACTAAAAATATTGCCTATCACCCAATCAGAAACACAACAAGGACTTTTCTGTTTATATCCTCTTTACAATAAATAATTACAACGAATATTTCAAATTTTGTGTACAATATGAATATTTGAAATCCATGAGATAAATATAAAAGGACTGAAGCTCTTAACATTTTTTCTGTGTTACTCCTAGTCTATCCACAGGAGTCAGGCAATATCATAGCAGTAGCCTTATGCTACTTCCTTTCCTAAAGCTGCTCTGTTGTGTGAAAAAAAACCTTAGAGATCCTCTACCTCATGTCATTATGTCCATGCAACCACTCAGAGAAAGCAAGCATGCAAAGGCAGTCAGAAAATGAACATTTTTATAATCAGAATTTCACTTGGACTCTGAGCTGTTGGTGGGGAGTATCAGAGAAAAGTCAGACCTTATTCCTGAAAGAGATAATACTGTAGAGACAAGCTAAAGTAGTCACTGAAACTTTTTTCTTCCAATTCCTCTCTCTACACAAATAATTTCTGAGAATTGTGAGAACAACTTACTTGTGCTTGCTAGAAAACTGCAGGCTTTCATGAAAAGACAGCTTTGTAATTGCAATGAAATACAAAAAATATGAGCCTCAGAAATAAAAATATTTTATTCTGCAGAACTCTACACTATCAGTGACCTTTATAAGCAGCAACTAATCGGTCCTCAGGGACAATGAATGTTGGCACTCTTCCTGATTGCTATGCTTGGTGAGACAAGGGCCGTGCTTGCAAAATATGCCCCAGAATTGCAGGCACCCTGATACCAGAACATTCTGGTTGAGGCACCTCATAAATGATAATCCAATGACTTCTGTGGGAGCACACAAAAATTCAGTCTCAAAATCTTTGGGACGTCAATTTAGGCAATCATAATGCAAAGGGATTAGCAAGTCGGCAGGTTCATAAAAGTCTAAAGATGATTGCTCAAATAATACAGCAACCTGATAGAGGAGTGTAGATTACAAACTGTATTTTCCTGCCTCTCAGCCTTATTACTAACCACTGGACCATTCTGAGCCCAGTACCTTCCAATGAGAACTGGTAAGTGACTTCTAAGGTTCTTTATTTGCATATTTTGTCTGCATTCCACAGGAGTCTTCTAAGGATTTCTGGAGCTGTCAAAGCCCTGTTTCTATGCTTCACATATAAATACTTCTTACATTCTGTAATAAATATTAAACAAATCAAATGAATCCCATTCAAGACAGGAAAAAAAAATCACATCTCATTTTAATTAAAAGTTAAACCATAGAAAAGCCCTTAATATCCTACAGCCTTTAAATACTCAATACAGGCTTCACACTAACACCACGGACTGTTAATACTCCAGAACATCTGACACAGCTCTGGATTTTACACTGAATTTTAACATACAGAATAAAAAGAGAATGTGATAGAAGAGTATTTACTAGACACTTGGCATAAAGAAAATTACTGGCAGGCTGTATTAGCAATCTGAAAAAAACCCAAAAAACCTGAAGATGACAGGTTAATTCACCAGAAACAGAAAAAAAATTCTTAATAGACTCACTTTACAAGAATGCTAAATTTAAAATACTTTCCTCCTTCTCTCTCTCTCCCCCTCCCCGGATTAAAAAGCATGTTATGATCCTTCTAAGTTCCATTAGCTTTCTTTCAATTTGTCCATTCAAAATGCTTGATATTTCTTAAGGAAAAAAGAGATGGTCCTTGAGCACATGTTTGAGTGCGGAAATGCAGATCCTGTTCTGGGTTCTGTCACAGTTCCTGTGTGACTTTCAAAAGGTTGTTACCCTTATGGTGTGGCTTGCTCATCTAAAAAGCAACAAACAAGATTTCGCCTCCATCATGTTCAACGATACTTGATGTTTGAGGTTTTTGCCCTGTGTTGTTTCAAAAAATGACCTTTCTACTGACTCATGAATGACAACCAAATTTGATGTGTGTAAAAGTACAAATTGTTAACCCTAAAGCTAAGTTTTCACAGAAGTTAAGGAACAGTATCAAATACCCTTGCTCAAGCACAGATTAGAAAAAAATAATTTAAAATTCTATATAAAATATAAATTATAATACGAATAACTAAACAGAAACCTCTTTCTCAAATATAATCACTTATTTGCATCAAGGAGAATAAGAATGCAGGAGTGTCATTGTAGTTTAAAAAATTAAAATACCAAAATCATCCGATTTTTTAAAATGAAGATAATGCAACCAAGTCAAATCAGACACATATATTATCTACATGTAGTCCATACTAGACACTACAACCAAACAAAAAGTCTTCTAGTCCACTAGTATTCTGATGCAACTAAACTACAAATTAATACTTGTTCTGCATCATAACCTCCAGAAAAAAACCCAACATACTGGCCAGTTAGTAAAAAAGCTTGCTTTTCAAACCACACTGTTTTTCCTTTGGTTCTGCAGGTTTGGCAACTGTGCTTATATAAAGCTATACACTAAGAAACCTTGAATCCTAGCTTTCATGCTTGAAAGAAGTCTGCAACAGTAAAACAATTCCAGTTTTAAAATGTTATTTACATGTCTGCTTTCTTGTACCTATACTAATGTCTTGCAAGTTACACTTAAGAGTGATTTTCCTAAATGTTCCTGGCAAACTAGAATTTCATCATTTGGGGAATTAGAAAACCCATCCTTAAGAGTTTCCTTTAACTGCAGAATATATTTACAAGGTAATTTATAATTCAACAAATATTAGAAGACTGTAGAGGAGATATTTGCCTTGACTGTCTCTTATACATCAAAATATCATGTCCATGGTTTATCTTGCATTTATGCATTTTTTTCCTAATGAATAAAGTCTCAAATAAAAACAAAATTGGGTGCAGCACCACAGAATCATAGGAAGTACCTGATGGAGATACAGGGGCAGTATCTTTGAATCCATCTGCTCAACGTCTTCACGGAGCAAAGAGAAAAGAGACTGCAACATTTGGTTTTGCTCTTTCAGCTGAAAGTTTTCCTTTGCTTCAACAGCCCCTTCAGTCTGCACAGAATCTGTATCTGTAATAAGAGTATTTTCCTCCTTGATTGCTGTGGTTCCTGCTGTAGAAACTCCTTTAAAAAAGGAGAAGAACTTAGGTTAGGATTCAAAAAAATACATCAGTTTGCTTTTTTAGGAAATTTCAATACAAAAGCTATGAAAATACACTTAGTATCTTAAATAACATCCCTGCAAATAAGCAAAATACTTGTCAAAATCAGTTGTGACAGGTCTGTTTCACTGTCAGCTCATCTACCTGAAAGAACACAGTAACATACGTCAGATATTTTTGTACACTTCCAGCTGGGACCCTGCTTTAAGTTAGGGCAAAAAAACTCCAAAACACTTAGACTAACAGTGTTACACAGAGTTATTAATAAGAGACCAAGATGACCTAAAAGAAAAGTCTTGTGACTGGTATTACATTTTCAGAAAAAACCCCAATATTTAGATCTAAGAGGTCAAACTTCGACATTAAGACTCAGTTGTAGACAGCAAAGACAAAGCAGAGTTATTTACAACAGTTTTGTTCAAAAAATGGCAAAAAGCAGGTACATGAGAACAGTGTGAATGAGGGTCTTGGTTTGTGTCTTTACTTCTACCACAGACATTGTATAAGGAGGTGTCCTGAGGATGGAAGGAAGGAAAATTCGATGTGTTTCTGTTCTTCTGATGATAGCACAGTGGCTCCTCAGCCAAGATCTTAAAGGAGAGGAAGAAGATGATGACAGCGGGGGATTCTGTTGGGGAGAGATGTCTAGGGGGACTGTCCGGCTAAGTGAAAAGGAAGACCTGTCTAGGTAGCTGGACACTTTGTTTGAGATTCCAGGGACTGAGCCAGTTGTGCTGATTTATGTTGGTAACAATGACACGAGGATGTGTAAACTGAATTTAGATTCCAGAACTTCTTGCTAGACAGAAAACTCAGTTCCCTGTGGTACATTCCCTGGCAGTTCACTGTTGCCTGACCTCAATTTTATAGGAGTAAAAAAAGTCTTACACGAAAAATGTTCTGGGTGTAAACTCTGTACCTCATTGTTAGAAATGCAATATTTGTAGTGTATTTCTGATCATTAATAAGATAGTTATGAGAAGATGTTAAATGAGATTAGGGAATAAGTGTAGAGTAGTAGTAGTGACAGTAGTAGTAGGAGAAATCAACTACCCATATGCTGACTGGACCAGTTTCTCACAAACATCAGAGAACACAAGCAAAAGATTACAGCTTCCTATAACACAGTCTTATAAGCAACCAGAAAACTACAGCTGATTTTACCAATGAACAAATGATTTTTCTTTTTCCCCCCAGAAAACAATATTGACTTTGACGCACTTACACAGGACTGAACTTTCAAACAAATCCTGTAATTTTTAAAAATTTAGAAAAGTTAGCCATAGAAATGTGCACAATAAACTTTAATAAAATCAGGTTATCATGTTATTGTCACCCCACTACACCCAGTTTCTGAAAATCATGTTATCATTTAAAAGCAGGACAGGTATTTGTTCAAAGTAACCACCACACTTTGTGTCTACAGCTTGGGTACTCAGTTTCAGACACCCTTGTGTTTATTGCAACTGAGACCCTATAGTGATGATCAGGTTTAAGATTTAGGGCAGAAGAAAGGCATTAGCTTGGCCACTGAAGGCTCCGCTGTTTTACTTTTGCTTATTTTGAACTCTTTATTAAGCAAACTATCCAGGTCAGGAGTACTAATAGTCTCTGTAGGTGGCTATTTTCACAGGGCTTATTGCCAGAAAAAATATGGGTGTAACTTAGCATTGCTTTTTCAATAATAATGCACATCTCTGATTTTCCAGTATTTATTTGGGCTTCCAGTGGGCCAGAAGCAACAAGAGACATAAGTAAATGCAAGATATAAAACAGGAGATATTTCTAGAAATAGTATTAGGGCTGTCTTAAAAAAATAAAGGTTCCTCTTCAGCACATGATCACAAAACCAGAAAAGAGGGTCCACATGTTCTGGCAAACGATTCCTCTCAGAAAAACAAACAAAGAAACCAAATGTCACTTCAAACTGCACTTTATTAAGCAGTTAAAAATCACCTATCGTATCAAAACATGAACATTGACTGAAAGATGCTCAACAGCAACTGTCATGAAAAATCTTAATTTTAATGTTATCATGATACTGTTCCTAACACATAGTTTATAAACCACATTATTATTCCTACATAGTTGAGCTGTCACTCACTTGGAATCAAATTCTACCCTCAAATTACTTCTCTTACTCTGAAAGTGAGAGCCATTCAATAGCCATTCACGCTAAGTCTACTTTGATTTTTAATACAAGACAACATTTGCATCTTAGTAGCACTATAACAAAGAACTTTATTGCAACACTTAATAATGCTATTACAGCATAAAGGTGTGATGGGCTAAGATCCCTGTGTATGTAACTTTTATTCCCTGTTCTTGAAAGCAGCACACAATACTACTTTTTTTCCTGGAATCAATCAATCTTACAATCCAAAGCAGATTTTTTTTTTTTTTTTTAACTAAAGACCAGTATCTTACATATATTTGATTTTTTTAATAAGGAAGGATTAACTTTTTTGCTTTATAAAGCATTGATGTTTACTCCATAGTAGAATGGAACCAAAGCCTTTATGAAAATACATGTGACAAGACAGAGAAGACATCATTGGTCAAAGTTCTCACTGGGCATGGAGCAGAGAGCGGGGTTGGAGTTTAGGCTCTGCCAGGCTCACAGATGTTTCAGCTGACATCTTCTATGCCCAGTTGGGTGTACCAATGTTTGCTGAGACATGGGGAAAAGCAAACCTTTTCACAATTTCCCCGACAGTTCACAGAAGCAGTCCCATGTTTGCCAAAAGGTCAAATTTTGACAGACCTTGTGAATAAAAATGACAAACACATTTTTCAATATGCCTCATATTCTTTTTATTTGTCAGTGCTGCAAGTATATGAAATTAAGATGCTCTTGCCACCTGCCTGAGGATGAGTCAGAGGTGCAAGTATGAAGCATTTTCTATCAAAATACAATTATGGATATTGTCCTCTGTTTTTTAATTGAATTCTAATTTTCATATTCAGTAGCATTAGCTTAAGTAACCAGCAACAGAAGTTTCTAGTACAGAAAACATATAGCAATCTCTTTTTAAAAACATTTTTTCGTACGCAGTACCAGAACACTGGTTCAGACTGATTCATTCAAGAACTATTTAAAAAAAACCAAACAACCAAAAAAGCCCCCACAAGCAAGTATTTAAAACAAATTCATTTTTTAAGAGGAGAGATTTTAAGGCTAAAGTGTTGGTGTTAAAGATACAGCTCTAACTGAGCAAACCCTAAATCTTTTTTCATGTGGCACAGAACCGTAAATAAAATAACATTGCTTGATTTTTTGTCTAATCTGACTAGCTTATATTAATATATTTCATTTGCTTCAACACCAAATCCATCCCAACCACATCACTTTCTTTCTTTCTCCACCTTCAAGCTGCTTCAAGAAATAAGTTTAATAGTTTAGAGGACAAGTATACATTGCAGAATTTGGGGAAAAAAGATGCTGTGTCAGTTACCATGCTATACTACATTAAGGAATTACACACTCATTTTACAATATCATGTTACTAGCCAGGACTGATCTTTTGAAAAAAGATGACCTTATTTTCAGAGACCAGGGAGAATTTAAAGTCCACATTTACAAAAATACATTGAAGCAGATGACACTTCATGAACTGCTGTCTCTACTGCCCTGAAGTTCGTATGGTTCATTGCAAGGAATCAGAGTATGAATAATCACCACAGTTTAAACTCATCAGTTTAAATTTACATCAATTTTTTGATCACCAGTCCTTCTTAAACATACATAATCATAGTATATTCAAGCTAAAATTAGTATACAGAAAGAATGTGAGAAAAAACTGGGATCTAGGAGCTATAGACTTGTCAATTTAATAAGTGTATTGCAGCATCAAGAGAGCTAAAAGGAGGTGCTGCCTCAAAAAATAAATAAATTAAATCTTGGAATTACTTACCCTAGGACACTGAACTGGATAGGAAAAAATCAGCCATAAATCAGCTGAGAAATTTGCTCTAAGGTATTACAGTCTACCAATTCCCACTTGGTAAAGTCCTGAATGAATAATTGCAGATGTCAAGCAGAACATGCAAATAAATCACTACATCTTTGCCTTGTCCTTATACTCTCACCTACCCATCCCTCAACTGGCCACGGTCAGGAGAAGAATATTGAACCAGGTGAATCTTCAAACAGATACAGTGATTCTTAATCTTGCATTCCATTCTAGTGATAGTAAGAAGCTAGGATAATTCTAGCTCCAACACATTCCAAGCATATAAAAAAAGATAATAATCAAACTTGTAACTGTTTATGTTTTCTAAACAAATATTCAGAGGGTTTCAAACATATTGCAAGTTTCATACTGAAATCATGTACCTCCCTCTATTTGTGTTTACTTGAGGTGCTACACTTTCTACATAGCCACTGATTAAACACAGACGGTGAAAACATCTAGAGTTGAATCCGATTAAGAACTGTTAGCACTTCTGGAAAAAAAAGTAAAACAACCCAAAATGCACTAAACCTTTAGTGAAATGTTAAAAATAATTAGTATGACAAGTAAAATACAATTTTCTTACTAGCTCGCAGATTTAAACTGCAAGGTTATTTTTTTAAGTAAAGAGAACAACAACATTTTTTAAAGAAGTACCTTTAGATTTTTTACTGGAGCTTCTTTTGCTTCTTGGACTTCTTTTTCCTCCTGGCTGTTTTTCTGTAATAGGCTTTTCCTCCAGCTGGGGGTCCATATGGACATTTACAGATCTCCTCTCAGTCTCACTCTCCTTACAGCTTGGGATACAGTCCCCACTGTCCATATTCTCATTATTATTGATGTTGTCCTGTTCACCTCTATCCTGTCGTCCCATAGCAATGCTACTACTGGTCAGAACTTCATTCCCATCATTATCAAGTTGATTTTCATTCTCATCAGCCGAAGGAAACAAATGAGATGCCAAACTTTCTACCCTATAGTTAGCAGTCAGACTGTCCTTTGAGTCTATTTGCAGATCACTTGGTGAAAATTGTCTGTCATCCATTAGAGCGTTACTTGGTGAACCACTTAATCTCCCTCCAGATATTTTTAGACCTAAAATATAAAACCAGAAGAAGCATTTATAATATGTATAATATAATAGATCAATAACCTCAGCTAATGCCAGCTGATAAAGAATCACATTAGCCCAGTGATACAGGTTAAAAATATAGGAAATTTCTTTCATATAGTAATGCACTGATTCATTTAAAGTCTGAAAGCAATACAAACCCTCCCCACAAAGTTGGATTTTTATCCAATTATAATTGGTTTCAGTTACCTGACCAATAGCACAGCTGATCTTTACAGCAGTGCTCAATCTTACAGATGAGGTAATGAGAAAAACAAAAAGATAAACAGAAACCACCCTATTGCACTCCCCCTCCCTCCCACCTCCCCCCTGCTTTAAATCCATGGCTAAAACAAAAGCATTCTTGTCACATAAGATCATAGGTTGCCTGAAATAAAAATAAACCAGGGAGGAATAAAAGTAGAACAACGTTTAATTCTGTCAGTGATGGTTATCAGATCAAACTTGCAGACAGATTAACTCTGTTACAAGAATTAGATGCAAGTAGAACCTGTTTATTGACTCAAATTGTCACATTATTTTCAAGAAAACATTCAACATGTCTTCAGTATACACAGAAGCAGATGCTTTCTTAATAAAAAACCTAATCTCCCACGTACTCTCAGCAGGAGTCAATTTTCGCTTTTTGTGAACAGGCAATTCGAATCAATGTTGCAATTAGACACATTCATGGGAACAAAAAAAGGGGTAACTTAGCAGAAGAGCTACATATTACTTGTACAGGACTGTTATTGTATCAATTCTGAGCTTTAGCCTTTAGAAGCACCACTATACTGCTGCTTTAACTCAGGTATTATATATATGAAACACACTTTCATTATGCACATTTCACTAGATTTAGCTCACTTGTTTTAACTAGTGAAGCCAAAAATCAGCAAGCACTCTTGTATTATAGAAGAGCTTAGATAAGCCTCCTACAGCAGCTTCCTATGCTTTCCTTTAAATGAAAAAAACATTTGAGGATACCTGACTTCACCAGCCTTTCCTAATGCTTATGATCTGGTAAACACAGCTGTAGTAAATGACATACACACTTGCTAAATACTCAAGATAACATTCCATTTTACTTGCCAGAAGAATTAAAATTATAGAAAAACAGGGGGGGAAAAGTCTAAAGGAATGAGTAGATTTTCTTTCATATGTAGAAACATACTTCTGTTACAGCTTACTAAAAAGATTTTCCTCAAATTATTTGTTGACCATCTTTGTAGTTGCTAAAAAGACTGGGAGGAAAAAAAGAAAAAAATAAAAAACCATCACTCGTATCTTAGAGAGGGATAAGAAGGAGGATTCAAATTGCTACTGGCAGCTCTGCCTCACCTCAGTTCTTGGAAGGTGATACAGAAACCATTTTCAAACCTACGAAGGATAAAAAGGACATCAAGAGTAGTCAGCATGGATTTATGATGGGTAAGCGGTGCTTAACCAACTTGATAGGCTTCTACAGAAAGGTGGCTTGCTCAGCAGAGAAGGGGAGAACAGGGGGTGCTGTTTACCATGACTTTTGCAAGGCTTTTGACACTGTCCCCAGTAACATCCTCACAGACAATTGTATGAAGTACAGTCTAAATGAAACACAGTGGTGAGTTCCAGGGAAGCATGTAGAGGGTAAAAAGCCACTATGAGCTGGACAACACAAAAGTCAGCACCACCCACAACTCCATCTCTGCTTCCAACCTGAGGAACTTGCTAACCATTTCCAGCCATACCAGTCTAACAAAAAATACTGCCTATTCTGTAACATAAGGTACACAGGGGCAGGTTTAGACTGGACATTAGAAAGTATTTCTTTATGAGATTGTGACCAAACACTGGAACAGGCTTCTTAGAGGTGGTCAATGCCCCAAGCCTGTTTAAGAGGCATTTGGACAATGCCCTTTACAACAGCTTTTAATTTTTGGTCAGCCCTGAATTGCTCAGGCAATTGGACTGTGTGATCACTGTAGGTTCCTTCCAAAGGAAATACTCTATCCTAGTCTAGAAGAATAACAAATTGGACATTAGAGATGCAAGTTGCACTTTCCTTTGGCAACCACATAATTGGTTTTCCTTGAGCACCAGAAAGACAAAGAAGAGAACTCTAGAGAAGATGCGTATCTGGAGAATGCATCTGTTCATTAGAAGGATGCTCCTTAATCAAGTCATTTTCTCTCAAAGATAGTTAAAACATGAAATGAAAGGTTAAGAGGAGGACAGAACTTTAATCGGACCAGAAAGAATCAGAATTAGAAGATATTTTTACAGGCACCCACACTATAATTATGTTGATTTAATAACTGTTCTAAAGCATTAAAAATAAATCCCCAACGTGATGTTAAACTTGAAAGGTTCACTTCTTACTCTTACTACCATATGAAATAATAACTACTGCTGCCCTTGCCAGCTCACAGATTAAATGATGCATTAAACAAAGGCTGAAGTAAATTGCTCAATGCCAACCAGAAATTAGTTTTAAGAGCAATAATTAAAAATCAGGATGTCCTACCACCACTGTCTTACTTCTATCTGTAGACAACAGTTTATCCTTTCAACAGCCAGCACAGGGAAAGAGAAACATGAATGCAGTTGAACAAGGTGTTTCCTATTAGATTGTGCAAAATCAGAAAAGATGTTTTTGACAAGTGACATTTTCTACAGAGGAAGCTAACATTTTGATAGAAAATGTTAACTCATTTCCTTTGAACATTTGGCTAAAACGATTGTCCTTCAGTAGCTGAGAGGGTGGAGATCATAACATTTCTTAGTTTACTTCTTGAAACTCAGTATTTCTGCAAACAGAAGTAGCCTCCTCACTCCTTTCACTGGTTGTCCAAAATTGAAATAAAAGCTAACACTGATTAGAACTGTGCTGACCTCTGTTAAAAGGTGCGGATGAATGAAGGTTTTTCAATTCCAGTTGCCACACAAATTCATACAATTGGCACATGTAATCATGGTGATTATAGCATAAATGAAAAAATAAAATGGAAAATATTTGCCAAGTGTCTAAAAGACAAATTGTGTATTGAAGAAATAAGCTGTATATTTGTAGGATAAACTACATATACATTAGATAAATATCATGGCCCTTACTTCTATTTTAGGTCAACTTGTATTTTAAAAAGCCCATGATCATCAGTGTTGTCTTCCACGTAATTCATACAGCTTCACAGAATTTCAACAACTTTCTTAGTTACTTGCTTTTGTGTGTGTGTACAGAGCCTTTTTTCCATCTATCCTTATTATGGAAATATAACTTCAAATACATCTGTTTGGATTGTATTTTGAATTTAAAAAAAAAAAAAAAAAAAGAGTAAGAACTGGGATCATTCCTGACCTGGCACAGATGAAATTTGAAGAGCGTTAAAAACAGAATAAAGCAAAGCCACAAGCAAACAGCACTACCACCCCTAAACTTTCATATTAATACAGCTCCTCTATCCTGTAAAGCTCGTGGATTTTGTGAATGCTTACTGAGCACACAGCATAGTATTTCATTTACTGATCCCGAAAAAAATCTTACAGAGCAGATCAAGATTGTAACATTACACCTTCTAACATTCGAAAAGTTTACCTGAAATTGCTTTTTTAATCCATTTGACTGCCTTTGTATAGCTCCTCTGCCAAAACCACTACTTTCTCATTCTCATTCCACTCAATTATTCTATGGTAATTAAAGAGATTTAAGTCTTAATTCTTTGGAAGTCGGTTTCCCCCTTATATCACCTACATTGCACTATTCAAAATGAATGGGCTGGTTCCCAGTGTTGCTTCTACGCAAATGCTAATGATAAAACATAATAGCTGTACAAAATCTGCAGTTATAAGCATTTTTGAGGATTTAATTCAAAATTAATTGTAGCAATGAGTGTTCCAAAAGGAGTAACATGAAATTCATTAAGACAAACAGAATATCCCATATCTTTCGGAATCAGTGAAGCACATCTATGTGAAATAGAGATTAACCAGTCATTTTGTTCTAATGAAAAGCACCTCATAATGATATATCACACAAAAAACTGACCAAGAGTCCAAGCGGGTTTTTTCTCCTGAGATACAATACAATAAATATAACAGGCGCAAGAGAATTCATTATGTCCTGCTAGACAATAATCAATTACAACCATGTAGTTTTGTTTTGTGCACAAGACGCACAGAACAAGCTGTACACAAAGAAGAGAACGTGGATCACAGTGAGGTAAGAGTTTTAGAGAGGAAGGGACAGCACTACACGTGGCAACAGCTATTCAGTCTAGGAAAGGTTGTTATATAAACAACCAAACAGGCTGTCTAGAGATGTGGAATCCCCATCCTTACAAAGAAGAAATTAAGCAAGTCTCAGGTTTAAGGACAGGTAAAAAAAAGACAGTACCTAGGATCAAAGGAATTTAATTTTCTTTATTTTTGCAGGGGTTATGTAATCTTTTGTTCTCCTTTTTCATTTAAATACAAGCAGCTTTACAAGTCCTAGAGAAAACAGAAAACCCAAACCAGCTCTGTGAAAATGAAACTGGTGTTTTAAAAATCATTATGTTTATAGAGCTGTTGCTTTTACCATTAGAACAAAAAAGTAAAACTGTAGGAACACTAAAATTTAAAGAATGACTAAACCTACACCACATACTTTTAAGAAAGAATAAATCTGCCACTCTTTCTGATGGCTGGTGTGAAGATACATTACAAGAGCATACTAAAATGTTAGTGTCTCCTTTCATATTGATAAATAATCTACAAATTAATACAAAACAATGTCAAAACTATCATAGCCATACACAATCAAAACATGTACTACAAATTCTTACTACTGCCCAATAATGTCCACACAGAGGGTAGTGGACCTTATTTTATGAACAATTGTATTTACTACCAAAATAAAGATTCAGGAATGGAGAGGAAACTAAATGATGCAGCAGCTACAGGACAGTATATAAAAAAACCTACATACAACATAGCATTACAAGTTCATTAGCTTGCAAGGGAAAAGGCCAATGCCTACTATGCTGTTACAGGAGCTAATAAACAAAAAGCCCGTATGTTCTTTAGAGAAGTGCAAGTGCAATTTCTCTACAACTGTTTGCTTCTTCATCTGATGTGGAAGTCAAGATATACCAAAAAAACCCGTAGAATATTATCACCAGTGTCCTTGCCTCACCACAACTAAGAGAAGTACTAGTTGCTGAAGATGTGCTTGACCATCACAGAACTTGCTGCAGAAGGAAAGAGACAGCAAAGGTGGTAGGCAATTCAGCCAGCTGTAATCGCCTCACAAAGCCTGACCACTTCGAGCTGGCAGAATTCTGCTCTGCACTGTGTTTTATGTGCAACACAATAGTTAGAATGCTGCTGTTTCTAAGGAAAGGGAAACGTATTTGTATGCTTCCATTATCCAACCTGACATCTCTGCAGAAAAAAACCCCTACTGTGTTCTTGTGCTGTCTTATAGCACAGACTAATTAGTAGTTTATTATTTCACAAGGTAGTCTTACGTATAATCCCATTACTGGATAGCCTCTCTATGAGAGAATCTCATTAAATCATACTAACTGTTCCTGTATTTTGCCTATGTTTGACTTTGAAAAAAATGTACTAGGGGTAAAAACATCTTTGTATGTGTTTTCTACTTCTGTGTCCGATACACAAGTTAGGAGGTCTATTTCTTCAAGTGTGTTAAGTCTATTGTGCTCCAAGAAGTATCCAGACACAGGAATGGTTTATCTGATTTCACTGAATTTACAAAAAGGTCTGAGCATGAACTGTTTGGTGGTTTGGCACTTTATGACATTTCTCAAGTGGCAGTGGCATTTAAAAACATGAGGATTTTCACATCTATAAACAGCAGAAATAGTGAGGTTTAGAGAGGAAGTTACACATGCTATTTTCAACTTCTAAGCTTCCAAGTCATACTGCTTATTCACAGCTTTAATAAACAATGATAAACATATACTGCCAGGCATAATCTACTATTCCACATTTAACATTACTATAAAAACATGTTTCAGTCAGCAGCCAAATATAAGAGGTTTGTCTGGGAAGAAATAGCAGCTTTTAGTAGAACATATGAGAGTTCTGTCAAAAATTTCACACAAACAACCTCTTTGTCAGCAATCAAAATACACAATGTTCAGTCCCCCAAGTGTCTGAAAAGTTTTGGATTTCAAACACCAGAACATATCTCGGGTAGAGGTAGAAAAGTAGTAGAATAGACTGCTTTAGGAGAATGGAGTACCCTCATCCCTGCAGCTCTTTTATAAATAGTTTAGGCAAACATTGGTCAGGAATAACCTATGAGTATCTGGTCTTGCCTTGGAATGCATGAACCTCCTTCTAAGTATTTACTAGTAAAGTAATTTACTTTACTAAAGTACTCAAGTACTTTAAAGTAATTACTACCAGAAGTAGTAATTGCCTTTTTTTGATTTTTGTGTTTTCCTTCTAATCTAAGAACTCCCAGATTTTTGTTGTACTACAGTACATGTGTACAGTACAAAGTGTAACAAAAATTAAAAACTTACCACTAGAATAATTTATGCATCTTGTCTAGGATAGGTGCTTTCTTCTTACAGGAAAAAAAATTAAAAAGTCCTGCAAATCCACACAGCCTATGTTGATGAGAACTGATCAGCTCACTCACTCTTATCCAAATCTTTACAAGGACTTGAGAAAACTGATAGATCCTACCACCTTGTAAGAGGCTGCAAAAACATACAATGATATAAAATCTCTAATGATCTCATGAAAAACATACATGACAATGTAGATGACAGAACAGAGTCCCTTTAAATGAAGATGCAAGAAGAATGAGGTAATTATCTAAAAGCTGCTCAACTGAAGAGACAAGAGTGTTAAAGATTTTTATAAGAGTTGAATTTACAAGATTGAATTCCATAATTTTTATATATTGATGAGAGATGAGCAAGTTTTATAGCCCTCATCAATATAAAGAAAATTAGCATTATCAAAATATTCAGTGAGGTCCTAAATCACATCAAGGCCAGAAGCAACCACAAATAGAATGGAAAGGCATTCATAAAATTTATGAAACAATTCTTGTCCGTAAGTATTACATACTTGCAGTCCCTTTGTTATCAGGTTTGCAGGTCCAGCCAGAAGGTTAGGAACAGAGCTAATTGTTAGAGCTTCAATAATTGTCATCAATAGAAAATCAGAATACCTAGGAGCTCTACCAAAATCTTGCATTGGTTTAAGTTTCCAAATGGAAGGATGGTCTAGTTTCTACATTATGCATTTTCAGGTACGAATGACTGAGATCAAATCCCTTCTTTGGTCTGAATCCCCTTCATGAAGTCAGTCACACTGTCACATCATCTGTAATGCATTTCTTAACTACAAAGTACGGTTTTGTATCAGTGGGATGTAGCAAAGATGAATACAGTTAAATGATAAATATATGCAAAATAAGTATTTTGGTAAAGGAGAGCATACAAGGACTGTAAAGAGGTGCAATACAGACACTTAAATTTGATGTGGGTTTTTTTTTGGCCCTTATTAAGGGAGCAAGAACCTCCCAAGCAGGTACAAACCTGAAGCAAATCACAACACCCCAAAACATTAATCACTGGTGTAACTTGATTGAAGTTAATGAAGGTGAAACAACTTAAACCCAGTGGTGAATTTAGCCTTAAGTGCTGTTTCAACTCTCCACTTTCCAACAGGAAGTTATTAAGATAAATCCATTTCAGCTCTAATTGTGTAAATAAATGCTGGGATATATGAGCTGTCTCTGGCAATTTACACATACTTTTGATTAATAGATCATGGAGAGGTTTTCTGAAGCACAAAGCTATCAGTTTCTCTATTGGAAATTGAATGTATGTCTGCAATACCTCAACCTGTAAACAGAGTTCTAATTTGTTTCAGATCAGTTTTCAGAAAACTCCTATTATTAAGGCCACTTTAGTTTCCATAAAAAAAAAAAAAGAAAAGATCTTTTCATTACCAAGTCCTAAATACCACAAACATTAACAAAACCTAGCATCAGTACTCTAAGATTGTAAAATTTCATTTGAAACCCAAAGCAAGATAGTTTCAATGATATCAAGAAAGGAGTTTTATAGCTTATAGTGACATTGAATGATTATTATTTCTCTTTGTGTTAATGATGTCGTATTTCAGTGCTACAATAGTAGACTTTAACAGTCTTCCATGAGGAACAGAGACATCCAGATATGAAACTAAGCAGCTACCAAAACAACAGTGGACACAGGGTAATTTCATATGCCAACTGTCATAAAATCTTCCTGGGACCAAATGAGTAAGCTCCATACTATGCATATCACTTTGTTTTATAAACACGGGAGTCTGAGTCAAAGAAGACACCAAACTATTACTGAACAACTTACAAACTTGTCATTTCAGGACAGATGCATCCCAATTTTTTTATTTTGCCACTGGTCAACTTTAACACAGTAACAACAGAATGAGCAACACTTGAACTGTGATGCAGGTCCAGCTGAAATGTTGGTCTAAAGTAACAAGACCATCATGCCCTCACTTTGAGGCTAAAAGCACACAAAATCCCAAGTTTCAACCATTAAGAAAGCACCTCCAATGCATATTACAAATTTCCATGTTATTTCAATAATGTATTCATCAAGTGAACCTAACGTGCTCGTATAACAAAGATAAAACACAAAGGTTAGGTTTGGATTTTTTTTTTTTTTTTTAACATGAAGTTATTTTGAATTAATCTGAATTTGCTCTGCAGTGTAATATTAATGTTCCATGGAACATAAACCAAGAAAATTAAATTAACTGCACAGACAGAGAAAAGCAGGGTTAGAGCTCACATTCTAAGGCCATGCATTAGCAATTCCATTAGGACAGGTGGGACAGTGTGTTGGAACAACAGAAGAAAAAACGTCACACTTCTAAGCAACTCTGGTCCTGGAAAGCAAGCACGCAACACACCAAAACTTGTCTACAGAAACATTTGGCACAAGATCACTAAAAGTTCTACACTTTCCTTATCAATTAGCCAGACACTTTCAAAGACATCACAGTTATACTGTAAGTAGATTAATAAGTAAAAAAAGAGTATTAAAATCTTTAGTGTGACAAGCTCTTAAGCAAGGTAATGCTGCAGGAGCCTTCAGAATAAACACTTGTGACAAGAGATACACACCAACATGTACTGAGTGAATTTGAGTCAGCAGAACATGCTCTTCAGAATTAAATGAAGAAGAATTCTGGGAGAAATAAACTGAAAAAGCACCTATTTGAATGTTTTCACTCCTGTCCACAAAGATTTAACAGGTCTTTTTTTTCTGCATGCACACAAAAAATATTTGCAGTAAATTTAGTGCTGATGAAAGATGCCAGATTGATAGCCCTAGGGACTGAATTTCTCTGTATACACAGAACAGATAAAGGACAGAGTGAGAAAGTTTGTACCCCTGCCAAAATGCCTTACAATACACAGCTTATGCAATCATCTTCACACTACAGAACCCTTTGCCTCTCCACTGAAAATGTCAAAAATATTGCTGCTTAGTGTTCATTATAAGGGAAGTAAAACATGTACAGTGATTTTAGCATCCACAGGGACAGAATTCAAGGCATCTGCTCATTTAAAAATATTTATTTTTATGCTGAATGGCTCTTTTGTCAGCTCTGAACTTTGCTGCAGTGTTTGCAAGGCTGCAAAGTTAATCTGCACCTGGTATGAAAATGCTTTCCTACTAAACAGCATGTTACTACATGCAAAAAATAGCAAAAGAGGAGCGGTTTAACTTTTTTTCCAGATAAGCTTATATTAACATACATGACCATACACCTAGTACTCAGAAAGTATCTCAAAGAAGAACCAATTTGATCATTTCACTTAATTTGTACCTAGGCACTCATCTTCCAGTGACCTGCACGATTGATCTAGCCCACTTGTAATGGACAGTAACTCCCTATTAATCAGGTTTCCAGCATTAGGCTGGAAGCTACACTGTCACATGGAGCAGGCAGGCTTCCAAGGAACCTTGGATTCTTATTTCCCTTTCTACTAATAGCTTGGCCAAACAGCAGAAAAACAACTCCCACTCCCCGGCCCCTGCCCCCCATCCAAGTGTCAAGCCATTTTTAATTGTCAACAGATGACATGTAGGAAAGCAGTAAGATAAGGTTTATAGACCATAACAGCTCTAAACACAAAACTGCTGACCTCGTTATAAAGACTGACTTTCATTTCAAAGGAAGATGTCCAATACAACCCACAGGTTGCTTACTGGATCTCAAACCAGATTGCAGCATAGGATTAAATGCTACTTCAGTTCTTGGGAGATTTCCTTTGTGTATGTATGGGCTTGGAGTCAGGGAGAGAGATGACAAGAAAGCGTGACAAAAGAATGAGGCTACTCTCTGACCGACTTTGTAAAAAAACTTATTCATAGAGACTATTTTCCTGAGTGTGCAGTGCTTACAGCACTTTTGAAGGACTCTCTTACCACTCCTTTTACTATTTTCCCTTGCCATCAACCAAAATAGTACAACAAAATTATTCAAGTATGCTGAATAAAATAAGTGAAAATGATAATTCTGTGGCATCCTGCATCTCAGCAAGGTAGAAACGTTTCTGCCAACTCAAGCATGTAGCAGGTTATTTTATTTTCACATTACTGAAGCAAATATGCTTAAGTGATTCTTTCAGCTCTTTTTCTGAACATCAGTTCTGTTGTAAGCTTCTTTTAAAATTCACATTAGAGGTGGTATTTGGTAACAGGTAAACCTTTCGAACTTAATCTGTATTCTGAGCCAAATAGGAAACTCTAATGATAAGTATCAGTACCAGGACAAGAAAAAATATGATCCTGCAAATTTCCATTCACATATTCTTTGTGGTTTTTCATGCAAGATAAAATGAAGTATGAACATAAGAATTTGAGAATCTGAGATCAAGATCTACATACTACTGCAATTTTCACCCTTATGTAGAAATGATTGTCAATATTTACTATGGCTAAGTGGTCAATACATAGCAAAATAATATCCAAAGACTAATCTTTTAATATTAACTTGCAGAATAAGCTTTAAATTGAGCAAAAAAAAAAAAAAGGAAAATGCAAAAGATATTTAGAACCATTGAGAAGAAAAATTATCTCTTTATTATCTTTTTGACACATAGAACTAATGAGACCTTTTGGTTCAAACACAGATTGGAATCCAAACAAACAGGTAGCGCTTTTGATTCCCTCTGATTTATTTCAGAAAACAATAATTAGGAGGAAACAATAATTTCAGAGCACCCAACAATGCACGTAAATTACAAAGACATAAGACTCTATGAGGTAAGACTGTAAATTCAAATATTTGCATGTGGCAATAGCTGGATTAAACTAGGAAATATTTGCCACAATCAGCCATTAATGTAAAAATAACTGCTCAAATGTCCTTGTGATACACTGTAATTTATTCAACAATTTTCCACATTGTAATTTCTAAACAAAAAATGTACATAACTTACCATTTTCCTAAGGTTTTAACAGTTTCTCAAAGACAATGATCAGGTCCTAAAGAGGTAGTCCTTTATGCATGCAAGATTCAGTATATATCTGGCAGTTCTAGTATAGGGAAAAAACCAAACCATAAGTTTTGCCTATAGAGTCCTGTGGTTCAATCCAGGCAATTGCTAAGCTAAAGTAAATAAAGACATGCGGAAGAGTGTATAATTTCTAGTATATGAAGAATTGTCAGGGTATTTTGTCTTTAATTAGGAAGCACTCCTCTGAATAATCTCAATTACTCTGAATAGCCCATTCAATGATGACCCCGGCACTCCTGAGTGCTCTGACTAGAAAAATAAATTCCCAAAATTAATTAATTAAGCTTAAAACTATACCTAATCTTTCTGTCAATAAACTCTGATAAGGAATGCTAAAATAGGACATGACTAAACACTTACTTTAGGAAAATCAACTTCTGCTTTATGTTCTAAAAGTCCTACAAGTTACTGAATTATCAGACTAATTAGTAAGAGGGGAAAAGCTATTAAAAACATAAAGTCCAGTTTAAAAATGGATTGAGGTCTGTCCCATCATCCAGCTGAACAGTCTGTCCATTTCCCTTAAGGCACAGGGAAAACTATTACGGCACTCAGTGTACAAAGGCAGAGTATTTAAAAATACATTGCAGATAGGAAGAACTGCTGCATTTGACAGGACATTTACAATCTCTTCTAAATTCAGCCCAACCCCTCTTCATGCCACATGCAGATCCGCCAAACAGAGAAAAACAAAACCACAATTTTCTGTCCCAGTTTCTGTTTAAGAGAGATATGTCAAACAAGATGACTTCTGTTTGGTAAGCAGGCATGTGTTAATCTCTCACTTCACAAACAGAGAAAGGAAAAACTAAACAATTTTCACAAATTCATACGGAAAGTCTAATTTAGAGCCATTAATTCGAAGCCCTGTATACACTGTGATTGCCAGATCTCTCTTGCCTTCTCCCCCAGACAGGGAGCAGGGAAACACGTCTGGGAGGATGCTCTCTCCCTTTCCCCATCGCAGAGCGGCCACTCACCTGCCACTGACAGGTTTCAGCACAGTATCCCTGAAGGATGAACTCCAGTTCTTCAGAACTTGAAAACGTTTTGAAGATGCTCTTAAAAGTTATTTCTCGTTAAGGCATTAGAGACATTGCTGAAGGGACGCCGCCGCTGCTATTGAATTACCGGGTTAACCTAAAAGGCAGTGGCAAGCAGGCGTGGAGCGGCGGGGCGGCCCGGGACGGCTGCCGGGGCAGGGTCTGCACCTGCTCGGGGCGGCGCTGACAGAGACCGAGTCCCGGAGCGGCGATTGGGCTGCGGGCGCGGGGATCAAAGGCTGCCGCCAAACACCGGGCAAGCCCCAGACTGAACACGTAGCTCCCGGGATTCCGCGGGCACGGGGAGCGCTGTTCCCGGCCGGCCCCAGCCCGCCTCCCCCCAGGGCCCCGCCGCTGTCCCTGCCCCGCTCCCGGGGGCCCCCCGCGCCG
>VXBX01000312.1:593555-609076 GCA_013400415.1 Scytalopus superciliaris | reverse complement strand
AGATAAAGAAACAGTCTTAGTTTTTGCAACAAAAAAGCTCTTTCTTTGCCATTTTTTAGGTATTAACAGCAAAGCCTGGGAAAATGTTTGCTTATCAAGCACTTAGTGTACTTGTGCAAATAGGATGTGAAATTGAACTACTGCACAAGGTAAGTGTTTTGTACCAGCTGATGTGGCCTAATGCTATGGACATAATTTTAGAAANGATGTACCTCTGAGAATTTTTGGAATCATGCCACACACATTGGAAAGAAACAGATTTTGGAGGCTTCTTTTCAGCCTATATGAATGCAATTCCCTATACAAATATGGAAGAGTAGAACTCAACCTCTTTGTAAGTGAAAAAGAATACACGGTACGTGCAAGGCTTTTTACAGGTAATAAAGATGTAGTGCTTCACAGAACGTATATATTATGTACTTAATGCTTTTGCTAGTGAATTTCTTTTCTACCAGAATTTTTAAGTCTTATCTGTTTCCTACTTATTCTCTTTACACAGTGTTAGCACTATCAAGAAACATTTTCTTGTCATATAACCACAAATGTTAGAAGTGTGAAGACTAGCTGCTTTCCATTGTGAGGTGCTTAAATTCTGTAACATGCTTTTGCAACAAAATTGTTTACTAGTTGCATGTAATAGTTAATGAAGACTGAACTCAAAATGCAAGTGAAGAGGATTCTGAGTTACTAAATGCCATACTCAGTGAGATGCACTTGTCCTCTTGAGCCACTTTTGTATGCAGTACTGAAAAGAACTGAGCCAAAATATAATGATTTACACACCTTTTTATTAATATTCTGTACCCTAAGGTGCAGAGCTGCTTTCTGGATTACATGTTTCTAATTTACAGTCTCAAAGCTCTAGAACTGTACTTACACTTCAAGGATACTTTTTTTCTGAGAAACTGGGAGGTTCATACAGAGCCATAAACCTTTAATTACTTGAAGCAGACAAAGACTGAGGTCTGCTTACACAACCTGTGTTGTGTCTAACATCTCACTGAAAAAAATTAAGTCCTAAGTATATTTTCCTGTGAAATTACAGGTTGGACACCACTGAAATACCCACTTGCTTGGCATGTTTTTAGTGGCCAGATTTTTGAGTAAATACAGGGCAGCCCATTCAGTTAGTGCAGTCCCTGTGTTGTTTTTATTTTTTTTTACTAAGTTTTCTGGCTTTATTGTGAACCCTCTTAAATGAGAGATGTGTAGTAAAGTTATTGGACCCTTCTTTTAATGGGCACTGTTGGTTCATTTTTGCTGTTTTGGTTTGTTTTTTTATTATATGACCAGGCTGTGTAGATCT
The DNA here is from genome assembly GCA_013400415.1 of Scytalopus superciliaris. Taxonomy (NCBI): domain Eukaryota; kingdom Metazoa; phylum Chordata; class Aves; order Passeriformes; family Rhinocryptidae; genus Scytalopus; species Scytalopus superciliaris. The sequence goes on along the minus strand of VXBX01000312.1, from coordinate 607,770 downwards.
GTTATGAGAAATTAAATCTCCCTGCTACAATCTACTCCCGTCCTTGCCCTGTTTGAGAACAATCACAGTCTTTTCTTTGTTTCTTGCCTGAAGAGTTGTTTGATCTGTAATATTGATCAGGATGATGATTGTGCAAGTTGCTTAATGTTCAGTGAGGTCACCTGATGTTTTACTTTGCTTGCATGTCTTCTTGGGAATATTACCTTATCAGTGCAAGCTGATAACTCTGCCAAAGTTATGGTTTTTCTATGAAATATGATCCCTGTTTCTCTTCTGTGTGAAACTTCTCTGCCTTAAAAGAGACCAGAAAGTATATGCTGGAGATTCATACACTGTTCAGTTATCTGAGTAACTGCTGTGAAGAAATACTTAGCCTGTTATAACGTCTTCTAGTCATGTCTTCTGACAAGATGTACTAAAATAGCACAAAGTATGTATTTGAGGTCTAATGTAACTGTACCTTGGAATTTTAGACTTTGTTACCACTTGTTTTATATANCTTTCTTTGCCATTTTTTAGGTATTAACAGCAAAGCCTGGGAAAATGTTTGCTTATCAAGCACTTAGTGTACTTGTGCAAATAGGATGTGAAATTGAACTACTGCACAAGGTAAGTGTTTTGTACCAGCTGATGTGGCCTAATGCTATGGACATAATTTTAGAAAAGGGTTTATAGTGGTTTACTGTCATAAACTGATTGGAAGCTAATTTGATGTTCAAACTAGTTGGAGAACTGTTGAAAACTTCTGTAAAAACTATTGATGTAAAAAGCTGAAACAGTCATGTTTTGTGTAAAACTCTCAATTAAGCAGCATCACTATTCACTATGATGTCAATATTTTCATTGCAAGCCACTGTACTCAAAAATATTTATTCTCAGAATCTGATAGATAAGAAAGATGTTTACACAACAGGTAAGTCTTTTCCATTTTGCTAAGGATTGTGTGAGACTAGAAGTCTGCTCTTCTAATTTGTCACAGTCTTCTCTTTGTTATGGCCTCTGAATTTTGCTGTCGTGTATGCTTTGGACTTTCTAAACTGTGTTCAGTAGAAAATTTTTTTTGAGTCCTGGTGCTTTCATATTCCAAGCATACCTGCTTCTGCTAGCCAGTACCTATCTTACCTTGTCAAGCAGAGTATGATTTAGTTTTAAAAGTGGTTTATGTTGTTTCCCTGTCTCCACATGAACACATAGCCATCAACTTTTACTTTGTTTATGCTTTTCAGATTTATCTTTCTTTGTGCTCTGTTTTTCTGGGAACCTACTTTCATAGTTTGTGTTCTTCTAATCTAAAATTGTTTTGCTATCTATTATCTTCCAAATACCTTATAACAGGAGGTATATATTAAGGTAAATATTAGGGAGCTGAAGAATGATACTCTGAAGATGGTAATCTGACTAAGAGCAGTGGAGAAAAATTGGAGGCATTCAATGTGTGTTTTGCCTCAGCCTTTAATAATACTGATAGACCTTGGGTTGCCTGGTCCTGTGAGCTGGAGGACCATGAGTGACTTTCCACTGAAATTGTGAGGGATGAGCTGTATCAGCTGAATGTTCACAAGCCCATAGGACCTGAGTACTGAGGAGCAAGTGGAAATTATGGCCGGACCTCTCTCAGTTAGCTACCAAAGGTCTTGGGAGTCTGGGGTGGTTCTCAATGACTGGAAGCTGGCCAATGTCATTCCAGTCTACAAAAAGGGTGTAAGGGAAGACCCAGTGCACTACAGACCTGCCAGTCTAACCTCAGTACCTGGAAAAATTATGAAGATTCTATTGAGTACTGTTGAAAGGCATTTGAAGAATAATCATCAGTCACGGTGAACATGTGCTCACAAAGGAAAGTCCCATTTAACTCGTTTGACACCCTTTTATGATAAGGTCACCTCCTCAGTGGATGAAGGGAAGGTGGTAGGTGTCATTTTTCTGGATTTTAACGAGGCTTTTGTTACTGCCCCTCACATCTTGGTTGTCCAGCTGTAGGATGAGAGAGTTCATGCACTGGGTGGTGAACGGGCTGATGGGCAGAGCTCAGAGGGCTGTACTAAATGGGGCTACATCTGTCTGACCACTGGTCAGGGCTCAAGTCAAGTCAGTCCTGTTCAAGACATTTACCAGCAATCTGAATGCAGGAGTTGAATGCACCATTAACACATTCCCTGATCATACCAGATTGAGAGGTGCTGTTGACTCTCTTGGGGGACAAGATGCCTTGCAGAGGGATGCAGACAGAGCAATGATAAATGGGATGAAATTCAACAAGTCAAAATGCCAGATTTTTTGCCTAGGGTGGAGTAACACTGAGCAAAAGTGTTGTTTGGAGAGGAGTGGCTGGAGAGCAGCCCTGCTGAAAGGGACCTGGGGGTGCTGGTTGGCAGCAGCTCAGTGAGTCAGCAGTGGGTTCCCTGGCAACCAAGAGGGCAAAACTGCATCCTGGGGTGCATCAAACATGGCATCATCTGCTGGTTAAATGAGGTGATTGTTCCACTGAAATCAGTGTTGGTGCAGCCTCACCTTGATATTTGGGCAGTTCTAGGTGCCACAACTTAAGAAGGATGTGAAGGTCTCTGAATGCATCCAGAGGATCAAAAAAAAGCCAGTGAAATGGCTGGAAGCAGTGTTATATGATGAGCAGTTGAGGCCTTTGGGTTTGTCTAGTTTGGAACAAAGGAGGCTGAGGAGGGGTGACATCATTACTCCCTACAAGTTCCTGAGAAGGGGAAGGGTAAAGATAGATATTGAGCTCTTTTCCCTGGTATCTGGTGATAGGACACATTGAAATGGTTCAAAGCTTTGCCAGGGGAAATTTAGACTGGACATCAGGAAGCATTTATTTACCAAGAGAGTGGTCAAATACTAGAACAGGCTTACTAGAGAGCTGGCTGGTGCCCCAAGAGACGTTTGGAGAGTGCCCTTAACAACATGCTTGAACTTGGTCAGCCCTGAATTGCTCAGGCAGTTGGGCTAGACAACTGTTGTAGGTCCCTTAAAACTGAAATATTCTATTCTATTCTGTCACTTTAATTCTGTGATATATTTGCTTTCTCCCATAGGAACCTTGGTCATCATTTGCAACTGATTTGAAAAACGGGGGACTGGCGATACCAAAATCTAAGGTAAGATTGTTGTGTACACTTTTCTTCTTTTGAAAATGCAACTAAACCACTTTTTATTAAAGGTTAAAATAACTTTTTAACAGCTTTTATAGATTTATTTTTTAAGAAGTGTTCTAATTAAAATTTAAAGCAGCCTGTGGATTCATGAAAAAGTGAGTGAACAATTGCTATTAGCTTAGAAACTGAAATAAACTAGTACATTTAGTAGCTATGATGGAAAAAAAATAAAATGAATAAATAGCATAAAGGAATGGAAATGGGTAAAGTATTTTTCAGAAAAAGCTACTGACAGGGTCACATCTACCTGCTTGAACAAAACAAGTGTTACCATAGCTAATAACACAATTGGTGTGCTGTTTTTTATTAAAATGGTTATGCCCATTGTAAATTTCATGTGCTAGTCAACTGCTGAAAATCAGAAGTCTGGAAGCTTAAATTTGAGAAGTGCAAAACTACCTTGTGTAAATTTATTTACTTTTCTCTTTTAGAGAAGTAATTAATTTCCTTTGAGTAAGAGAGAAATATCCCTATTTAATTCTGATAACATAAAAGTATGTTTACTTACTGTTTGGTTTTACCCACCCCAGGAAGCTGCTATGGTACTATATTGACTGTTTGCAGTGTTTCTGTAAGGTATAAGTGATTGTAAGTGGGTGTGCCTTATGTGCTTGGTTGTGTTGCTGAAAAGCCATGTAGAGAGGTGTGTCATGTGGATTATGCCAGATGTATTGTGTTAGTTTTAGGAGAAGTACAAATGTGAGATTTATTGGACAATATATCTATTGCTGCTAATACAGAAGTACATTTATTTCAGTTACAGACTCCACTCTGTCCCAATTTCATATAATCCTCATTTTGCAATATTGTCTTAGTGTTACATACAAATAAATCCATCTTTATATACAAAGGGCAGGTAGTTGAAGTGATCTGATACCTTGCAGAGTATAGGAATACTACAGGCCATATAATATCTTGAAAGCTCACATCAAGCCTGTATTGTCTATTTCAACTAAGAAAGTTCAATCCTAAAATGTAAAAATAAAACCAAAGTGATAGTATGTTTCTTTTGTTTTCTATTTCCTTTCCTATTTGGGGCAGGGGGGAGGTAAAGCCTCATCTTCCAATGAAATCATCTTGTTGACACTTCTAATAAAAAGTTACTGGTGGTGAAGATGAAACTTAGCTAAAGATAGACACTGTCTATCATCTTTTCAGTGATTTGTTTTGTTTTTCTTGCAGTGGCTGCCAAATGACCATTTATGTTTGGTACGACTAACTCCTCAGCAAAATCTATTTACAGGAGGCTTGAAGCCCACAAATGCATCTACCTTTATTTTCATGGTTAAACAGTGTCTTGCTAAACCTAAGTCTAAACTGAGTGATAGATTAAAGTAAGTAAGAAAGAAATACATTTTTAATACTGTTTTTCAGAGAAATATAAGAAAATATTAACATATGTTCTCAGCAGTATTTATTTGTAGATGAAATACAATGCATTTCTAAAATTAGTTATCTATGTGTAGAAGAGAAGATTTCGTTTGTGCAACCCACAATACAGTATTTTGGGGACTGTTCCTGACCTGTATTCACAGATAATAAAAAGTTGAGTTTGACAGAAAAGTTGACAAGTATTTAGAATGTGTATGTGCAGTAATTCACTGTACCTCAGTGGAGGTGAGGTGAGGTCATGTATCTGCAAGAAGTTTTCACTTACTTTATAGATGTAATAATAAGGCCACCAAGAGTTTTGCAGGTATAGAAATTAAAAGCTGAAAAAGAGGTTCAGTTTATAACAGACATCAGAGTCATGCTAATGAAAACAGCTGAAGCTTATTGAAGGTGGAATGGGAATGTCCTAAAATGGCTGTTACCTCATTAAAAAATTAGGCTCTAGACTTACTTACCAATTATGTAACTCTAATTATTGGGTTTGGTATTATATTGGAGCTATTCATGTTTGTTTTATGATCAGTAGATTTCTGTTTCCCAGAAATGGAAGGTGTTACAGAGTCTGGAAAGTATTGACTTCTACTTGCTGATAAAAAGAATGAATATACTTCCCATTTGCTGATAATAATAGCTTATGAAAGTTAATTTCCAGAAAGGGGGAAGAAGAAAAAAGTTCTGAATTCCATTAACTCTCTTAGTGAAGACAAGTGCAAAGAGCCTTAATGGATTTCTCTCTTAAAGCTCAGTGGTGTACCTCATCTCCACTTGATCCTTCAGCCAGGAAGTTGAAGGCTTCTAATGTGAATCTTCTAATGTGTATTTACACACCCTTGTCCTGTCTGGGAAATAGTTAATGTATGTGCACATTTTTAAAGGTCTAGCTTTTATAGCAGCGATGTAGATGGGGAGAGAGTGGATACATCTATTTATATCTATAAGAAAATATGTGCAAGGTGTAAGTCACTAATACATGCTGTACTGAGTCATCTTCTTGAGGATTACCTTGGCTTTAATTTCCCAGGCACTGGAGAATAACCCCTGTGTATGCTGTAATGCCTGTGACTGACTTATGCATTTGGGACGGATGAGGGAGGAAGGGCACCCACCCTGTAATGAGGAGGGCAACCACCCTGTAATGAGGAGGCTTATGTGGTTTGGTATTGTCTGTGTCTGCCAGGGGCTTTATTTGGTATTTATGTGTCTTATAAGAGGTTTCTTCCTGTTTGCACTATGAAAATAACTTAAGTTGTAGGAAGAGGTTAACTTCTTCTAAAAGTTGTGAGAGTGAAATGGACCTTAAGATAATGTTTCTTGCTTTTTAATTTTTCACAGAAAGAAATGCTTCATTATGACTTTGTTTGTTTGTTTCAGTTCATGGAGCTTGGACAATGGTGGCAAATTACTGAAAGCACTAGAAATTCCAAAAAATGCTGCAATGCGTGACTTGTATCCAGAAGACTATAGGCGTCTTTTTGAGGCCTTGCAAAACTCTAGTATGTTTACTGAAACCTGGTTCTATGATGATGTCTTGGAAAGTGTAAGGACCATAAACCTTTAAATCCAAAGCTTTTGGAAGATCACCTTTGCTTCTGAAAGATTACTTTGATAAGAAATGATTTAAATAAAATCACAGGTACAATTAACAAGATGTTTTCCTGTCCAAACAGGACAATAAATTTAGCAAGTAACAAGAGCCCTTCTACACAGGATGAAGGTAATGGATTCACAGTTATTTGAGCACAATCCTCTCTGGAACGGAAAAACTTTGCAACTTTACTGGGAACTTATTAGTCACTTGTTGCTTTTGGATGTACCACTTAAATGGAATGTTTTGTTACACTACTGTATATTTACAACATTTGAAAAAGATTAACAGACCAAATAACGGTTTGTATTTTGGTTCTTAGTGATCTGAATGCCCTTTTGACAGATTACCAAAATACGTAGGTCTTTACAACCACTGAGTCTGCTGTATTTTCTCGTTATCTGAAAACCTTGCAGTCTAAAGTCAACAAAATATTAAAAAATTAATAGTGGTGTGTTAATATAAGACAGGGTAATGACAGCATAATAAAACATTAAGCAAGAGTTGCTTTACATAAAGATTGTAATATCCTTGGGGAAAAGTTGTAACAGTTCTTTTGAAAATAACACAGGACAATCTGTACTAGTTTACAATACTGTACACAAACACCTGTATGTGTATAGGGATTATTTTAGGTCTGAAAGTCACCGGAATATTCAGTGCTGTATAAACAATTTGGAAAAAATAAAATAAAATTATGTTATTTGAAACCTTTGCCAATATCTTTCCTTAGTGTGTAATATATGTACAAAAAATTTACTTTGAATCCATATGCTATTAACATTTTCTTTGTGGCCATAGTGCTCTATAATGCAACCTGTTCCTAATTTCTCTTCCTGTCTTACCATGTAACTGCTCTGTTGTCTGATAACGCTGAGAGGCTGTACTGGTTCTGTGCTCTATACTGTACCCTCTAGGAAGAGCTGCAGCCAAAAATATGCTTCTTTAGTAAAGCACTAGTTAATAAAATGCCATTTTGGTGAAGGCTGAGCTATTTTCAGGCTTTGGAAAACAGTAGCACCCAAAACACTGCAAACACAGAATCGTATTTCTTAAGCAGAGTGTGAGGCATAGATGTGACAAGTATTCATCTCTCTTTTCCTCCTGCAGTTCCTGCTGCAGAGGAAATACTGACTCTGAGCTGCCTCAGTTCCCTCAGCTAGACTGCCTGCAGCTCTCTCCTGAAGCTGCTGGTAAGCTTTTCTGATGTTAACGTGAAACTGCTGGAAAGACTGAGGCTTAATTTGCAGTCTGTCTCTGAGCATTGCTGGTGTTACAGTGTAGGTCTTGAAGATTTTAGGCTTGGTTTCTGTTCACATCTCAATTTCAAATAACCTGCATTTTAAATTGACCATGAATGGCAAACTTGCGTTTAACAGAAGCAATTCCACCTTTTACAGTCTCATTAGATGGTAACTGTCTTACCTACTGGTTTATGAGACTGCTGTGTCTCCTGGGGTTATCACCCCCACACCCACCTTAAATCAACCTACCTGGCTCATATTGCAGCAAGATGTCTTATGCAATCATACCAGGAGAACTATTCAATGCATAAAATGTAAGACCACCACTGCCTAAATAAACTTCAACTGTGTGCTGATAACATTTCAAATATGAATGGAAAAAAAAGAAAATAGTTTTATTTTGATGCTGTTGGAAAGCAGTATTTACTGAGCCAATGCAGAGACTCCCAGTATAACAGCAGGAGCCTGTAAAGGAAAGGAATATTGCATAACTCAGGACTTGAAATGAGGAGATTTAATGCTCACCAGAAATCTGCCATTAAGGCTAAGCATAAGCAATGTTTAGCCCTGATCACAAATGTGAAATGGAAAGAGAATTGCCTGCTGTTATAAAAATGGTTTTAGTATTCATGGAAGAGATGAGATGAAAAAAGTGAAAACTACTGTTTTACATGAATAAATACATAGGGAGTGAAAAATTAAGTAGGTCTGTGGATTTGATTAATTGATGCTATCCACTCAGTACTTCTACTGTTGTAGGAGTACAGCTTTTGTAGGATAATGTTGAATGTAAACTTTCACTTCACTTTCAAATTTTAAATTGTATATAAAGGTTTGTCATACATTTCTGTTATGACTTTTAACCAACCCTGTACCACTTTTGTTCCTTTCCTTTGCATAACTGCCTCTGCCATATTGCTCTTTCTGTTGATGGAAAATTCAGGCAGCCATCTCTTCAGTTACTTTGGATTCATGTAAATACAAAGGCAGAACCTGCAACTAGGAAAACAGTATATAAATTCAAGTTAATATTTACGGTTTAATAACCCTCAAAAATGCTATTCAAAGAGAAAACAAAACTGCACTTTCACTCAAAATTTAAAATTCTAAACTTTCTCAGAAGAGATGATCTTCATGCTAAGGTTTACAGGAACCACTTTTCTATTGTGGGAAAGCAAAGTTCCCCATTTCTGAAAGTATTAATTTGTGAGTTACTGTGCCAGATACAGTAAATCATAGATACTATTTTGAAATAGGGTTAGGGTTTTTTGAAAACAGTTCAGTTGTTCTTTACATAGTTTTGTGCTATGACACTATTTAAGATATAAAGTAATACATTTTAAAATTACACTGATTAGCTGGAAACTTTTTGGCAAATTTATTTCTTCCTGTGTTTTGCTGTCTTTGAATCTGTGATGAGATGGAGGTTACAACATTCATATACCATATGAAGGTCCACAGTATACATACTCATTTCAAGTATTTCCAGACTCTGGAACTGTGGTTTCTTCTTTTCTCCCAGGACCAATGTCATACATGAACCTCTGAAACATGAGGTTCATGTGTTACATTGGTCTAACATACACACAACTCATCTGCCCAGTAAAACAGTTTTAAGTGTTGCATCTACTCTTCCAATACCGTTTCTTAGAGGAGCTGCCAAAAAACAGCTTTTGGCACTCCATATTAAAACACCAGTATATCATAGTTTGTATATTGATTTAACTTTAGAGATGCTAAGTCTTTTCCAATGGCACTCATAATTTGTGCTATCCATCTGCTTGTGCTATCCATCATCACGTGACTGTGATGGCAATTGCCTATATTTTTACTATTAACTATATTAATATAACAAACACAAATACAAACAGAAATAACTTGGTCCTTATGATGCCTAATTAACGAGAAATTTTGCCACTTGGAATTAGATCCATCAAGTTGAATTCTATAGTCAGTTCACTTTTGATCCAGAGGAAGGGTTTGTGACCTTGTAGTAATTAACACAGTAGGTGCTGTTGTAAGAGTTTGTTAAGGTGGAATGTGTATATACTGGCTACTAGACCTGTTCAGCATTGAACATTTTAATAATTAGAGCTCAGCCTTACAGGTAATAATGATAATGTTGATAGAAATATCAACATAACACTTGAGAAACAGATTTTGTGGTGTAGTTTAAGATGTGCAAGAGTGATCGGAAGAACCTGAGGCTTCTTGAGAAACATGTTGAATTAATTATTTTGTCAGGCTGAACGCAATCTGTGGGGCTGCAGATTGAAAACTCCAACCTGAGCTTTGCAAGCCTTTAATTAGCAAACCTCCACCTGTCTTCTGTAAACATGAAGAAGGTGGAAATAACAAGTAACTTTTCCAGAAAGGACAAGAAGTCAGTGGGAGATGTTTATTCATTCCCATTGTATCCTTTCTGAACAGCTATTGCGTCTTTCCTTGTGTGGGCTGTTTTAACTCGTCACTGCTAAAATTAGGCACACTGGCTCTCCCCAGCTGATAGAACCCAACATGCAGCAAGTATATGAAGCCCAAGGGAAATTAGGGGTAGTTAAGGAACATCAAATGAAACAGTCAGTTACTCATAATGTAAGCAGGTCTTCAGCCCTTGATGTAGTTGATCCTATTGGTAAGACCTCCAAAGACATGAAGCAGCTAAGAACTTCATAAGCTTGCTTCTGTCCTTTGAAGGAAATTGATGTGTTTGAAGCAGGGAATACACAAATAAAAATAGAATGGTTTTGTAAAGTTCTTAGTAAAAAAAAAAAAAAAGAAACCCACAAAAGACCCCCGACAAAAATCTACATTACTGTGTTTATTATGAATTTGTGCTTAAAATTCTGCAGTGATTTTTAATTCTAGAATCAATTTTTCACTAGCACACCAACAGTGAACATGAAGAGACCTCTTCAAGAGTATGTTTTCATAAAAGATTTGTCTGTGCTTACAAGCTGTTCTAAGCTACTTGATAGCTATTCTAAGCCATTAGTGACACAGATTTTCTACAAGCCAAAATTTAACGTTTTGTTTTTTAAGCCATAATTTTGCTCCCAGAAAAATTCCCTTTTGTGCTGTGTTGTTTGGAACAGCTATTGCACATTTATGACTAAAGAACAGATTTTGAATAATTCCATTACTGCAATTGTTTCTCTAAATTCATGTTGTAAAACATGCTGTCTTGAGATAGAAAAGCTAAACTTCCACTATGGTGTCTCCTGGCAGTAAGGAAGTATGACTAATTCAGCAGCATCAGCCACAATTAAGTGATATTTCCCACAAAAGTGCCATCATTACATGCCTTGACAGCTGCTTCTGTCCAGAATGTGTCATGCACTTCAAATAGCTGGTGAGAAGTCTGACCTGTTTAGGTCAGTGTATGAATTGGTCATATAAAAACACCATGCTGATAACAGGGATTAAATTCAATTAAATATAGTTCGGGGCTAAATAACCACTTATTGAAATATATAGCCTTAGTATCATTATGCTTTTCAGAAAATTCAGACTGATGTTTCCAAAAACATCTGAGCTGGGCACTCCATTGATCACCATTGCTTAAAGTGTGTGTTCAATGGCCCTCCTAGGCAGGCCAGTCTATGAACTGTAAATGCAGATATCCAGAATCAGCTCTCCAGTCTCTTTGTACAGAAGTCAAAATATCAAATGCTGCAGAGAAAATGTTTATGATGTGTTTTCTATACTAGAAAAGCTTTATTACTACAATAATGTTTTCATATCACTTGAAATGCGATGTCAGTTGAAAGCTGATCTTGGGCTTCTGTGGCTTATTTTACTAATGCCAGACTGATGGAAGTCCCTTCAAGTATTCATACTTTGCTTTTGCTAGGGTAGCTGGGCTGTTCAAGGTTGTGGGTTTTATTTTGTGTGTGCGTGAGAAAGACAGCAGACTGTCATTCCCTCAGACATATTTCTGTACTTTGTGAGATTTTGTTGTGTTATGGTACATGTGAGTGAGAAAATCTGACATGGGAAACAGAGAAAACAATGAAAATTAGATCTGGTAAGGTATATTCACATTAGCTCTTCACTGAGTGCAATTTTTGCAGTTCATGGGTAGGACTTTAGGTTCATGCATTTTGCATATTGTTTGACCATTCATTTCTTAAATTTATCCATTAATAGAGACAGACATTACCTTCTGTTATTACTGGGTTTTCCTTATAGGTTTTGGGCAATGCCTGCTTAGAAACTCAGTAAAACAGTATAGACAAGGAAATGCAGAAGATCAAACAGATGAAAGAGTAAAGCATACAAGCCAAATACAGAGGTAATCCTCTAATATTTTAATAACTATTAAGGAGAATTCTTGAGAATCTCACAATATCACTGTAATTGAACACTTTTTAAAAATTTGCTAGGAGAGCTAAAGATAAACATAGTATTGTGCATAATGATTTCACTGACAGGCAGATTGCTGTCAGTCCTTTTGGTAATGAATCACATCATTGCAGCATTTAAGCAAACGTTAAAATACATCTTTCCGTGAGAATCCTGTGACTTGAGGTACCTTGGTTCTTCCCAATAAGCAGTACGGTGGATATGCATATTGTCATTCTTGAGTACCTTCTTGCAACTCGGATGGAAACAACTGCAGACTGAAATACTCATTTGAGAACACAACTTGAGCGTGTTTTAGCAACACACACCTGTTTTGCAGAACTGTTGGATCTTTGTCTCCGTATTCTTTGACAGGACGGCTTAACCCTCCTTTCCAAAACACGATCACTACCTCCCTCTATAGGCCTAATAAGGAAAACCAGACAAAGTCAATCTGCAGTTTAGCACGTTTAGCCTGCATCACAGTATGTAATCTTACAAATGAACGAAAGCTATACAGACCCCTACAGAAAGCACTTAACATCTCATGGGCTTTGAGCATCAATATTTCAGATTAGTGCTCTTAGTTAATCCTCAAGTGTTTTGCTTTTTTCCTTGTCATTAATCTGGTCCCTCTAACTGATGGCTCTGACAAAAAGTAAATTCGTGTATGGGGGGCATTGTCAGTAACAAACACTGCCAGATCTTAGGCGCCCAGCAGTTCCTGGGGCAGTCATACTTCTTTGTATTCAGATCACAGTGAGATCCAGAAATACATCCAGAAGTTAGCTCATAAATAAAATGTCGTATTTTGGCATGCTTTTTGACAGAACCATTTTCATGTCTCTTCCTTTGTGAACCAAACTGTTTAATATTTTGATCAAGATAACGATGTGAAAGGTGTATCATCTGCAACAAATGAGTTTACACACAATGAAGCCCCTGCCTCAGATCTGACTTTTCTATGCTGGCTCCAATGTTGCATCAGTCAAGAAAAGTTGCTGAGAAACCTTTAGGTCTTAATACAAAACTAGTATGATTTTCTCTCTGCCATACATTTAAGGGTGCAGCAGAGTTGCATTAACATGCCTCAGCTGCCTGGTCTGAAGGGTTTTCTGATTCCCTGTGGCCTCTTGGAGGACAGGGCTCTGGCCTGGGGCTGAGGAGGACCTGGGGAAACTCCCTCTATTACAGACAAATCTGCAGGGATGCAAACCCCACATGTCTTCAGGCTGCTTTTATTTTCATTCCTGTTCCTTTGCACTTCCGTGTCAGCCCTGAAGCTGGATTAGTAAAAAAGTGACTCAGGAATGGTGCTGGCCAAGGCTAACGTGGCAGCTGGGACTTCCTATTGCTTCAGGTTTCCTCTGAGGCTGGGAGGTGTGTGTGTGTGTCACAAGGGCTCCCCGTATCGTGGTTAACAAGATTCGTAATTAGACATCTTGTGACTGCCTCATTCCCCTTGATAACAAACTGAGCAACCAGCCAGCCCAGGAAGTTATGAAGCACCTGAATGCAGAGCACCCCGTTTGCAGCCGGCCATGGCAACACTGGCAGCCCCCGCAGAGCACCACAGGGAGCCCTCCAAGGGAAGCTCCCTGCCGAGGAAAGGCGGAGGGAGCTGGGCCTGCTCAGCCTCGAGGACACAGGACTGTGCGCGCAGCTCATCAATGTGTGTCACTATCTGCAGGGAGGGTGCCAAGAGGGTGGATCCATCCAGGCCCTCCTTGGTGCTGCCAAGCAAAAGGACAGCAGGCCATGCGCGAAACTGATGCACGGGAAGTTCCCCATGAACACAAGGAAGAACTTCTTTATCGTGCTGGGGACCAGGCTGTGGCACAGCCTGCTCAGGAAGGCTGTGGAGTCTCCCTCGCCGGGATATTCAAGAACCACCTGGATGCAATCCTGTGCTATGTGCTCTGGGATACCCTGCTTGCGCAGGGAGGCTGGACCAGACCGACAGACTGCGGTCCCTTCCAACCTTACCCACTCAGGGATTGTCAGACATTCTGTTCGGCTGTCCCGTTCCGGGCCCGGACACGGGAGCACCGAGTCCCCCGGCTCCATGTGGACAGGCCCGCCCTGCGCCTTGCCCTCACTTAAGATGGCGGCGGCGGCGCGGCGTCACGTGCCGGCGGGCGGGGCCGCGCGGCTCTCCTCCGGCGGGCGCGCGGGCGGGCAGCATGGATCCAGCGGCGGCGGAAGCGCTGGAGCGATTCCCGAGCCCGGGAAAGGGCAGCGGCCTCCGCTCTCGCCGCCCCGCCCGCCCCGGGCAGCTGCTCTACCGCGCCCAGCCCNAGCGGCTGTGAGGGGGCAGCTGTTTGTTTGTTTTATTGCTGCGCTGGTTTGGTGTTGCTCGGTTTTTAAATTTGTTTTGTAAATACTCGGAGTTTTGTTTGTCGAAACAATCCCGGTGATTGGCTGCCCGCCCTTTTTGCCTCGGGGCATCTCAGCGTGGGCCTTAAGCTGTGCTGGCGCGG
>VXBX01000312.1:563740-593133 GCA_013400415.1 Scytalopus superciliaris | reverse complement strand
CCAATAGTGATACCAGTTACATTTAAAAACTTAAATAAGGAAGCTAAAAATGTTTTTTGACCAGTCATCTTCCTTTGTAAAATATACTGTGGATAGACAGAGTTTATAGATCAACACCATCCAAGCTGATATTTTTAAAGGCAGTTTCTTCTTACTGAGTGGACTTTGTTAAATTAGTGAATGATACATAAATCCATACAGAGATCTCAATTNCAACCTAATAGATCTTTTCCATTTCTCACCTCAAAAACCCAGTGCAGTCAAAGGTTTTTAATTTTTTTTTTTTTTTTTTTTTTTTAATTTGGTAATGGATAGAAATTAGAAAAATGGTGAGGTACTGCTAAACCGGGATGTGGAATTGAACTGTTCCATGAATCTGGCTTTGATCTGTTTGAATCTAGAGTGACTTGTTCAAAGCCAGGTATCACAAAAAACATTACTACTCATTTCCAGGATTACAGATAAAAGTCTTGTTGTCCACTACTGGTCCTGTTTTCAGTCTGATCTTTAGGTGGCAGTACGGGAACACAAATATAAAAAATAGTCTTGACATTGGTTTGGCATGTTAGCAATCTTATTATATATGGAATTAATGTTTGAGGCTTTACCCTGTGAAGTTTAATTCTAAACTCGCTTTTGTCTCTCATCCTGTAGCAGTAAATGTTGTTTGATGCAGCTTTTGGCTGTGTAAGAAGTGCTGAGTGAGCCAGAAGATAGGCAATGATGTGCAGAATATCTTTTCTCTGGACAGCCGGGTGAGAGGCAGCAAAGTCTCACCAGGATTGTTACAGTGCTGACTTTCTCATGATCTTGGCTAGTCCTTACAGCAGGGGGCTGAGGTACCAAAGCAGGGTAAGGGTGGCTGTTTGGGGCAGTTTGCTGCTCTGTTTCAGAGAGGAAAGCTCAGACAGTACACTAGTTCTGCTTACTCTTACCTCAGTTAAAGTGAATATTATCATCTTTTCTACAAAAGAGGAGCATGTTGTTTTTTATACATGGCTGAGTAAATTGCTCTACTATAGCTGATTTAATAGGATAGCATAGCTGTTTGAATTATATTCCACTAGCAATTAAAGAAATAGTATCCTGAAATAGGATACCTAATAAAGATTTGCTCTGAAATACAAATTTTGATCAAGAAGAAGAGTGTTTGTTGACAGTGTGTATTTCTATGGAAGCAGTGTCTTGAGAGAACACATAATGTTATGTTGCATGATGGTACATCTTTACACAAGAGTATTTCTAGTGTTGGGGTCAGTGCCTTGCTAGAAACATGCTGGGTTTGCTTTTATGGAAGTCTGACAGTTTTTGAATGGCCAACATATTTTTCCAGCAATTTACTGGGGAAAGCAACAGAAAAGATTCTTCCTCTTATTAACTACAATCTTCCTGTATAGCTTCTTCCAGGCTTTAATACCTCTTTAATGTGGGGTCAGTGGCAGTACAGCTCAGGATAGGTTTATGGAGCGGTCCTGCTCCATAAGGAGGGTAGAGCAAGCTGTTTTGTATACATACTTAGGGAATTTGACTGTCCTTTCTGTTCTGTTGGACACTGATAAAAGTGGTGAATACATCTAATTGCCAGTGATCCCCAGGGGCTTCTATCACCTTTCTCTGGAAAGTGACTATTGTACCTTATTTTTTATTCTTTATCCTTTACCTGGCTCTCAGGCTATAAAATGACTTTCCTTCTAGTCCCTGGCAATTTAGCATAATTAAGCCTTTTCACAATTGCATTATGTTCAGTGGGCTCCCTTTATTCATTTGTGTGTTGACACTTATATAGAATTTGGGCAGGTTAGAAAAGTAAGCTGGCCTTTTGCGGGAGCTGTGCTTGCTCTGTAGATTTTATTCATCCAGATGATTAATGATTTTATTCTTGATTATAGTCTTTATTGTCTTGACTGTCAGAAAGCCAGGCTTGCAGTTTGTATAACCGAGTGTGATGACTGATGTCTTTCTTACGTCTTTAAAAGAGCAAATTAACTGCAAACACTGAAATACTGGAGCTGGTTATATGTTTAGAGTTCTTCTGTTAATGTTACATAAGTTTATAGAAGATACCAGAATAAGTCAGGAAATACCGATATTCTCAACTTTCTAGGCAAAATTTCAAGGCTAAAGGAAAAGACTTATTTGACCCCCTTTTTCTGCCCTTAATTGGTACTATTTTTACTATTACTTTTTTTTTTTTTTTTAATTTTGGAATTTATTAGAATTTGCTTTTGTGTAGTTGATCAGATTAGAAGTTCCATTAAAATCTGGATATAACCAGTTACTACTTCATGTAACAAAATAATCCTAAATCAGTATTGACTTTTAATATAGGACAGTTTAACATTGCAAAGTTTGCTTGCATACACTGATTTGTCAGGCTGTTTGTTTTATCTGCTGGTGCTGCTCAGTTTGCTCAGCTTGTTAAATCTTTACATGGCCTTTAAAGATGTTCTTTGTCTGACAAGTGAGTACATCTTGGTGCCTGGCAGTTCTTGTCCACTGAGTACTCAATGTTCTTTTGGCCATTAATCCCTGCTGATTGTGTTTTCTGCAAGGTACGTGGTAGCAATGGTACTGCTTTGTCTGACATTCAGGGTTTGAATTGAAAATATACCCAGTCTGTTATAGATAGGAGTCAAAATGAGGTGAAATTCAATTATGCCTTTGGTGTTTGTTTGCTTTTCACAGAGCGTTTCTGTGATAGGCTGTAGTTAAAGAATCCACTGCAAGAAAACTGAAGTCCTGGGTGATACTTAGGAGCAAGCCAAAAATCTTCCTAGAATTCGAGTCTCAGAGAAAGTAGGAAAAAGAGGTAACACTAGCCTGTTTCAAAATGCTATGCCACTTATACCTTTAAAGGAAAGAGGCACAGAAATGAATGTTTGAGAGTAAGTAATGGACATTATGTACAGCTACAAAATAAAAGGCATAAGGGTGTCTTGTTTTGGTAAAGTCAGAGATTCAGACTGGTAATTGATTAAGAGCAAGTATGAATGTGTGTTTGTATGTCTACAAGTTTTCTAAACTTATTTAGAAAGAGGAAAAACATTGAAGCTGCGAGTGGTGGTAAGCTAGATTTGGCAGCAGACACTATTGCAATACGGAAAATATAACCAAGAATTGCCCAAATAGTTGAGTGATTACAAAGTGCTACACACAGGCCAACAATTGTGTGCTCCTTGCTTGATTTCAGCTGACTTCAAAATAGCCAAATGGAAACACCTTTGTGTTTCGGACTGTGCATTCAGCATTGACACACTCTTAAATTAGCTGCTGGTTTATTTTATTATTATTCTTCCAAATAGTAATTAATAATAGTATTACATTGTGTTATTATCATCATGTAAGTTGGCATGCCATTGTTAAAATAAGGAGTGCCTAAGTTAATAACATCCTGAAAGCAGAAAAATATTGTTAAGTTATAACCATGGTATGGATTTTTTTAAGGTAGAGAGAAGCAGGATTTGACTCAGAATGAGTGTGTCAAGGGGGATGGTTGTGATTGCAAGATCGTCTGTACCAGTGTGGCTCTGGCTTGGAGTCATGCGGTTCTGCCTGAGGACAACTTGTCATTAACCCTTCAAGTGTGCCCCTTTCACATGGCAATAAAAAATCTCAAAAACCAAAACTAAACAGCCCCACAAGCAAACAAACCAACTGGTCAGGAGGGGAGAGGAGCTCCTTATTTTGGCTCTGTAGCAATGGGAGTTTCTCCATGAAGATGTCATCATTCACCAATAAACCTAAAATGCTTCCTTAAGCACCAGAGACAGTATCTCTCTTAGTACAGCAGCTGAATTCTGCTGCGTCCAGCTTTGCTGGGTGACTAGGTGTGAGCTAAGGGATGCTCTTTCTTGATGTGGATTGAACTTTAGTATGTATGAGACTTCCAGTAATGCATGAGGCTGTAAAATCTACACTGTCTTCTCATTTATATCTGAAAAATACTTCTGTTGCTGGTTAATACAGAAAGAGCTTCAAACCCATGCTAGTTTCTTGAACATATCCTGTTTTGTTGCTCTAGGTGTTCCTAGTATACTTGTTCTACAGGAATTCTGAAATGTGGAAAATTAAAATGTGATGATACTTTCTTTGATTTTTTTGACTTTCCATCAATTCTCATCAAATGAAGACAGTTAAATATTATATTTTTTAAGACATAAAACAATATCTATGTTTTATAGTTTACTTGTATAGAAGGTTGGGGTTTTTTGCCTGTAGAGTATTGTAGTTCCATGATTGTTTTCAGAATGGAGTAATAATGTGTTAAAAATTCCTTAAACATAAGACTTGCCACACAAATGAATTAAAGTTGGACAGCATGACTTGGTGCCATGTCAATAAGTCAATAAGATTTTTAAGATGTGAGATGTATGGTGTGTTTCATACCCCTTCAGTGAGAGTCCAAGTCCCGGACAGACTTCCAGTAGTTTTCAAGATGTATAACCTTCTATGACATAGAGCAATATTAAAAAATACCTTATTAGTGTTCCATTGCAGTGTGGAGACAGGGTGAGTATTAGGAGCAGGTTTTTGTGCTTCCAAGATAGGATAATCCTAGGAAATATATGCTATAACTTCATGCAGCATTCTGATAAGAGTGCAGTTGCAGCACTGCCTCTTGATGTACGTGATTTAGCGTGAAGTACGAGCAAAGGGTGTGAAACAAAATGGTATGTGAGACGTGCGATACGAAGTATCATAATTTCAGGTTCTGTGTAAACTTGCAAGAATGTTTTCCCAAGACCTGAGAAATCTCACACCACCACCAGAAACATTTCTATCTGTAGCTTGTTGACTAATAGCCTAAAAAAATGTAGCATTTTCATAAGAAGAGACTCTCGCTCCCCCACATCGTCTTGCCACCATAGTGTTGAAGCAGCTTTACAAAAAGCAGGATAGAAATGCTTTTTTTCTGCCCTCATGCCAGCTGGAGCCATAGAAGTGGCTTTCAGGCTGCTGTCCCATGCTGCCAGAAAAATGTTTTGCAAGAGAGAGTGAAGAGACAAGACTACAGACTGTGCCTGCCTGCAGTATCTCATTCAGAGACGGCCTTACAGACTCCATCTCCCTTTCCTTGCTTTTAGAACCAGGTTGAAGGTGGGGAAAAGAAAGCTCTGGTATTCAGGATACCGTTCATAACAACTTGTCCTGACTTGCCCATTGATTTGGTTCATGTCCCTCACAACACCCTCTAGGCTGGTCAGGAGTTTCCTGTGTTGTTGTTAGGGATATCCATTGGCAGGTGTTTTCGACCAACAGTTTGGTTATCTTGGAGACTTGTTTGGGGAATGTAATTCAGGTTCTTTTTGCTATAAACCCTTCTTTCCATTGCACAGTATTTCGGTCTTTGCTCAGTGCCTTCTTACTGCTTTGGATGTGCTGGTTCGGCTTTAGGTGAGGTATGGGTCACTGCTTATCACCTTCGCTTCCTCCCCTACCTTGTGGTCTTGAGACCGTTGTTCATGTCTTGTGCTGCCAACCTGGCTCTGCTCCTGTTAATAATAGGAGAAATAGAAAAGGGAGAGGCATTGCTAAGAATAAATTCTCTCAGGTCAAGAGTTTTTATTGCCATGCCTGTCATTTATGGAAGATGAAAATTTAAGTTTAGCCATGCTTTAAAGGGCCCTAAAGCTATTACCTTGTTGGGATTTTGTGTTTACAATTTCCATGCTTATACTGCTCTGTAATTTGAAAGGTATTACATCAAAATTGTTGTCCTGTCAAGCTGTGACTGACAATTTAAGTTGTAGTAATCTTGAAGATTCTCCTCAATTTAGGCTTTTCTGTATATCTGCGATCCATACCTGATATTATATTTCTGTTCTGCATAGCACAATCTGTAATATTAATGTTTTAAAATATTAATATGCTCTTCATAAATATTCTTTGCTTGTGATTATTGACAAAACCATGACAATACATTTGTGAATTGGACTGTCTTTAGTATGCATTTTCTTCGGGTGAATTGTAATTGTGCAAGTACCAAATTATAATTAGCACTACAAGGGAAAACATGAGTGATTAAAATATGGGTAACTTCTAGCTAATGTAATGACACAATTAGTTTCAGATATCTCCTGTAGAAAGTTTTTAATTATGTGTAAGTTGCTCAAAGTTTTACACTGCGTTAGGGAATTTATTGTTTAAATTCTTTAGGAACTGTTAATGATATGAAATTCATTAATTGTTAATGGTTGCTTCATTTGTGGCTGTACTCAAAAGCTACTGTGTACTTTTGGCTGTATGATGTTGTTTTCCCTTGAAGACTCTAGTCTTCTTCAGAACCAGTTGCAACAGCTGTTCTGAATTATCCAAAATTATATGGGTGAGGCCAGTAGAATTTTCTGCGTGTCTCTCTGCCACACCTCTTCATGTTTTGAAGTGGGGTGTGGATCTGCATGACAGCTTACCTAATGCCAGCTAGGAGCTGATGAAAGGACAGGTATTCTTACCGCTCTTCCAAGTCCTTGCTTTCCTTCCTGTATGCACCTTCTGCTTCTCATTTGGCACCTTGCTGCTTATATGACCCATGACATACTGGTGCACAGAGAGAAATTGTCAGAAAACATACTTTACCGAAATATAAAAATCTTAGGCCATTGAGTCAACTTATTGTTGGGGGAAGAAAGGAGCTGAAATAGCCATTGAAGGGGGTGGGTCAAGGTTGGATGTTCAGGGCTGTGCCTTCTGGTAGTAGCTGACCTTTAGTCTGCTGTAGCTAAAAATGAACCCTTAAAAAGGACAATTAGGGGAATTTCTGAGGTCTTGTGGGTGTTTTTAGGAGAAGCAGGGCTTTCAGGTGTGCAGGATTGACTGGCTTGCTACTGCGGAGGATGATTTTTTTTGGCCTTGCAGTCCAGCCTAGTCCTGGGCCGTCAGACCCCATCTTCGTTCCTTTACCAAGTTGTGTTTCAGCCATATTTTACTTCCCCAGAAGCATTTCCTAGCATTAGCTTCACTGCAGACATTTGTCACATAATCAGAGAATATGCTGAGTTGGAAGGGGTTTGCAATTGTTTCTTACCACAAAGAAAATATTTTCTCTTTGACCTAAGTCTTGGTTACATGGGAAAGTCTTGACTTTTCTGACTTAAGTTTTCATGCTGATTTTACTTATTTTGAGATCTGTGCTTAATTCGTGCAGTTGCAATTCTCACAGCACCTCTGTGGCTGAATGGAAGATTTTATTTAGAGGCCAAGTTAAAGTTTTGAATTGTTCCCAAAGGTGTTTTGATGACTGTAGGGTCAGCACCAAGTGGCACAATTGGTTGAACACCAGTAGTTCCTATAGTAACTCAAGCTGTAATCCCTTTTTATGCAAGATTTAGCTACTAGCTGCCTTCAGCTCAGAGCTTGTTATGCTGTTAATTTGATTGCTCAAGCTTAAGTGAAATGAAAGACTGAATATTTTTTTAAAATATCTTCTTGGGCTCTGGTGACCTGAAAAGACAACTTCTGTGGTGATGGCATTCTTGGTAGTGGGAAGCATCATGGTAGGATAGGGAGAGAGAAGTTGAGACAAGATAGTTGGTGAAGCATTGTCATCAAATAGGAGAGATTTGTCTCAGGAAATGTTAAGTATGAGATAAACTATGTATATTTCCTACGTATGTAAAATCTTTGTTCAGTGTATTTTGTGCTTCTCAGGGCAGAAGTCTGTTTTTATTTATTTGTTAAGAAAAGCTTGAAAGCAGCTCACTTTAATATAAAAGTTCAAACAGGACAGGTGTCTTGGGGTGGTTGCATTCTTTTTTTTTGTTGTTGTTTGTGTTGTTTTGTTACTGTTGTTTTAAGTACTACTTCTCCCTGCAAGATAAACTATAATACGTCTTCTTTTTGCTGTGGCCTGGCTGTTATTTTCCATTACAGAAATAGAGCTTGCAACTCCTTCTGAGATAAGTGGTGTACCAAGGAAGACTTGCTGTGTATAAAAGTATATCTCATAAATTTTACCTCCTCCATTTCTATGTACCTTGTCTGTGAGAAATAAATTCAAGTACCACTTTGCAGATCATTGTGTTAGAAATCTTTATTGAATGTGAGGGATGAGAAAGTTTATGCCAGGCTAGGGCATTCCCGTTTAATTTCCTCTGGAAAAAAAAAAAAAGAAAAGAAAAGAAAGATTTTTTTTTTTTTTGATCAAACTGTGGATACAGTTATTTTGAGCATTGGGTGAAAGATGATGTGGGTCTGTACTTTGTGTAGCTTTCTTTGATTTCTGTAGTGCCTTGACTCCCAACTCCTCCAGCTGTTGAAAGTATCTTAGTCTAGATTTCTAAAAAAAAAAAAAAAGGCAAAAACAGACTGAAAGATTAAAAAGAAAAATTGAAGTGGGACAGAAAACCACTTCAGAGATTTAGGTTCATAAGTGTCTGTGTTGTTTTAGCAAATGAGACTGGCTATTTATGAATTTTATCCACTTGTCATATTAAAACAATCTTAGTGGTTAGTATTACTGTACAACAGATGGAATAGCCATGGAAACAATTTCTTAAAATTTCTATGAAACTTAACATGTGATGATTGATTTATCTGCAGTCTTTGCCCCAGGAAAAAAAAGCAGTAATCCACACAAGATATGTATGATACCAGGTGTAAAACAGATAAAGCAATGAAATGCACTAAAAAAAGTGACAGGTCAGGTATAATAATAGTGGGAAAGCTAAAAAGGCTCTTAGTTAGCAACTCAGTTGCTGAAACAAGTTCTAATGGATACCTAGGGTTTTATTAGAGTTGTGGCAAGTCTGTATGTTGCTTATATGTGGGTTTTGCTGCCAGTTAATAGCATTTGCTGCTTTAGCAGTCATTTTGGTTGAATTACACTGACTGTTTTGTGTGGTTAGTGCTTTATTCTGTGTTCTGATAAGTCAAAACTACTTAAATTAGGTTTTTAATGAAACTCCATAAAGAGTGCGGACTTGCTGAGCATTGTATGCAAAACAGACCCCTCTAAAGACTTTGCGAAAATTTTGGTGTGGGATTGTTTTACTGGATTCACCTTTCTACTGAAAAGTGTGCTGACATGAGAATCCTGTTGCATGTATATAAAATACAACACAGGCTGGATTCACTTGTGCTGAATTAATGACCCTTATGGAATTTAGGATAATAAATAAATGTGTGGATTGTGGTATGTGTGTGCTGAATTACATATTCACCTCTTTTTTCATTGACTAGAAAGTTACTGGAGTTGTCAAGATTTTATTTTGATGGTGGTTGTTTTATTCAGTATTTCAGGGAAAATTTACCCTTCTGCTCCCGTTCACTGCATTTCTGGAAATTCCCTTTGCACTAATACTTGTCACTTTAGTTATGTTTTTGTCTGAAGAGGCTATTGTAAGATTTCTCACTTGTAAGGACCAGTGGTCATTTTTTCTCCCTTTCTGCTCACCATATGAAGCCTTCATGGACAGTCTTTGAACACAACTTGAGGCAAGGGGTCAATCCAATCAAAGAATGGCAGTGCTCACCTCTTTTTGATTTGTCTTGCTCATGTTTAAAACTGAAGACATTCTCATCTGATGTGTATAATTTAATGCATGTATGAGAAGCACAGCAGACGTAGTTCAAATGCATAATTGGAGGATTAGAATCCTTCTTTTGTCTGTTAAATTTAATAAGGTCTTTTCTTGATTACCCATTTGAGAGAGATTTGGAGTTTATTGCATTCATCCAGATATTTAGAAGTTGTTCATAGAATGTAAAATAGAAAATATTTTAATTGTATGTTTGTATATCACCTTAAGGGCAATATTTGACCTTAACCCACTTGAACATCTTAAAAAGTGATTATAGGCAGCAGAAAGCATATCTGCTATAAATTTAATAGTACCACTAGGAAAAAGTTCAACACCAACAGGTTTATATGTATACTTAGAATTAACATGGCTTTTAAAAGTTGCTGAAATACACCCTAATTCTGCCAGAGCTGAAAGCTTTGCCATACAAAACTTTACGGCCCGTGCAATTTGCTAGATCATATGATTGTTCCTTTCAGTGTCAAAAGCTGTGAAACTTGCTTGGCCTTGGGCCAAGAAAAAAGTGTACGTGTGGAAAAGAAGCAACTTAACTGATACCGTAGAAGGAGCAGAAAAGGGGCCAGTGGAATGTGAATTACAACAGACTAAAGAAAATGTCAGTGTGAAAAATTGTTTACCTGAGATTGACTCAGGAGACATAACCTGGAGAGCTGCTCTTAGCAGAAGTGATATTAAATATTTCTGGGAAAAACTGATCATAAGGGAAGAACATGACAGGTTTTCTTAAAGTACTGGTCTGCTGTGGAGGATACTGTGATATAAATCGATTATCAAATCAAAGAATTTAGCAGAGGGAAGCTAAAATTAACAATGTGTGTATGGTATGAAGGGTTATGAAATATGCTCTGTGATTTTTGCATGTATGTGTAAAAAAGTTACAAGGCTGTGACCCTTTATATGACTCGTGGGAATGTTTTAAAGAGCAAAGAGGAAAATACAGGGCTGGGAAGAGATTCATAATTTCTGTACAAGATTTGAATTTCCTGAAGTTGCAAAGCATCTTAAGGAAAGGGTAAAGCATTTTAAATGGACAGACTTTTTTAGTTGAAAAGATCTGTAGGTAAATAGTGTGGAGGGAATTGGATTTTGAGCTGGATAGGAGAAAGTTGTGTCTTTGTATTTGGTCAGCAGAGCTGTGAGATGAAAGCACCAGTGCTATAGACATACAGGTGGAGAGCCTGGGGCTGTTTGCATCGTGGCATCAGGGTGGATATGCTGCCTGGTGGTAGAAATGCATACAGGTATCACAGTCCATACCAGTGAACATGGATGTTGCCTGCAATTATGAATATCCTGTTTCAAAGTTGTTTTGAGTCTCTTATCTTGTTTCTGAGTCTCAGGAGGAGTTGAATTATTAAAGGACACATTTTATCTTTGAACGGGTAGCTCTCAGCAATGTCAGTGTTTGGTGTGCACAGAATACAGTGATGTTTGGCTTTCTGCTGAGGGGAGCTGATGTAGGGCTCTGGTCACTTCTGCAGCATTCCTTCCCCTAATCTGCTTTGAGGAAGATGAAATAATTCACAGAACTCCCAAGTGCTTCAAAAATGATTATGGAGCCAAAGATCTTGTCCTTAGAGATTGCCTTGAAGTTATGACTTTGGGAATATGTCTGTTCCGAACAACTGTATTGTAGAGTTATTAATTTTTAATTTTCATATCTTCTTTTTAACCTCCCCCCATGGAGTCTTACAAGCTGTAACAGTCAGTACACATATTATTTTATGTCCCTTGTAGTTGGGGTTGCTTGTGAGGCACATATTTGGTACTTGTTCATATAAGCCTTAATAATAAAATCATTTCCCACTAACAAGTGCTTTACTAATAGATGTTTGTTATTAATTGAAAGACTGTGCTTGATTTTCTGCTTATAGCACTTCAGGATAAGTATTGGTTGAAAAAACTGCATCTGTTGGGACATCTCAATGTCGATCTGTTTTACAGCTGGAAGGTAACGGCATTTTTAAATGTTCATTTTATTTTCCATATACAAAGTCACCTGCACTGTGTGTTTACCTCTCTCCCTTTTGCTGTAAATTCTTTGAGGCATGAAATAGCTTGCCAGTTGTCTCTTATGCTCAGAAGTTAATGAATGGTTATCAGTTTATTGCAGATAACAACTTACTACAAACTGCAATGCATGCATAAGCTTATTGTGTAGAATTTTTGCCTTAAGACAATGTTTAATCGGTGGTTGTAGGTTTGAGAATGTCATTCCAGGCTGTGCTTTCCCCCAGGACTTCAGAACAGAAATCTCCTCCCCTGCCATTCTACCCCATTCTGTGAGCAAAACTTTCCTCAGCTTTGAAATGCTTCCAATTTTGCCCCAAACTTTTAGCAGCTTTTAAAAGAGCAGGTGTTTTGTCTTTATTTTGTGGTGAGTCCTTAGTAGTTATTCTGACTGGTGAAAATGAATGACCTCCAGTTTTTTCTAGGTTTGTACCTATGAAATGAAATCTGTCCTTGACATGTGTACATCTTGTTTATTGCTGTTGGGGATGTGAGTTCACAATAAGGAAAAAAAAAATCTTTGTCGACTCATTCCTGCAATTATCTCCTATCAGAATTTCTAATAAAGAAACTTTTTTCAGCTTGTGTGTCTCCTAGAATTAGTAATTTCCAAAAGTGGTTGGTTTTGTGTCTTTGTTTGTGTGTTTTCTTTTTATGCATAAGTATGCTTCTTTGGCAATAAAAATTTCTGCATTTTAATTGGAGGAGTTATGTTCTCTCAAACTTACTTAATAGCTGAAATAAATAAAAATTATGTTTTAACAGTCTTTAATCTAGTTCTTATTTTTGCCAAGTTATTTCCCAATCAATTTTATATTAAATTAATTTAAAAAATCCATTAATTCCTTCTTCTTGATTTTTTTTTAAAGTTACTGAGGTTATATTTAACAAATAAATGTTTTGTGCGTTTGAGGAAACAAGTTTTATTATAGCAGTGCAATTGCTGCTGTCACTCTGTACTGCAAGGTAATATGGTGGTGGTAGACCATCAGGTAGATCTGTTACTTAATGAGATTTGCTATAAAGCTTTTTACAGTATTGGGTTCAATATCAGGCTTTTGGAAGAACCTGTCATATAAAAATTACATTTTATTCTATTTTAGAAGTGTCATAGTGGTTACTGGAAAGAAAAACAACATTTGGATTATTTTTTTCGTGCTTTTTATTAGGTTTTTCATCTTTTGCATAACTGTGTGTGTGTTGACAAAGCCTCATTGACAGAAAGCTGACTCAAATGTGTACAGTATGCATAAATATTGTATGTTGATGTGATTGTAGTTCCTATAGGACTGTCTGTGAGGAGCAATGTTTTCCAATTATGCAGCCTAATTCCTTAGCCTGCTTCAGCAGTAGACTTAGACTTATTTGAAAGCAAATGTCCCTCCTCCTCAGGGTGAAAGACTGAGCTGCTTAATTATGCTGCGGGGTTGGGGGATGTCAGTGCAGCTGCTGCTCTTGTGTTTTGCTTTAAACACCTGAAAACTGGAATTTAGGTGGTGCTAAAGTGGCTATTGCTGGGTGCTCTGTGCCGAGGTCTGGTGCTCTGTGTTGTTTCTGGATTACATGCTACAAGCAGAACCTGGCCCTGTTTTCAGGATCTGTGGTTTTCTTTAACTTCTTGAGTTCTGCAAGAACTGTTGGGGCTTCAGCAGTGACCAATACCTTCTGTGGCTCGGTGTTTTTGGGGTGCTCCAGGGCCAAAATGTTTTCACAGGGAGGGCTGATGTGTCCTGGTTTGTCATGTAAAAAAGTTATTTCCCAAAAAGAGGAAGGAATTTTGCAGGACATTGTTGTGAGGAGAAGCTGTTTGTGGTGAGCACAGGTAGTAGCAACCTAGGTAATGAACATCCAAGAGAATCAAAGTCATTTGAAGAAGGGAATGGACATGATTGTGATAGACATGATTAAAAACATTTTTTTTATACTGCTTTACAATATATTAATCTGAAACTACATTAGATTTGTGAAAGGAAAAGAAATTTCACCACAGAAGATGTGGTAGGGTCTTCTGATTCATGTGCTGTTGGTGTGAGAGTAGGAGGAGTCATGCTTTTATTTTACGACTGGCTTTTTTTGTATGATTGTTTTCCAACATTTAAATGTTTTACATGTGAAGAGAGGTTGTTTTCTTTAATTATGGGGTTTTGTTTGTTTATTTGTTTTATCCTGAGAATATAGTCAACAAAAACTTAATATGACTAAAGTAAGAAATACACAAAGAATGGGAATTTTTTTTTAATAACCCAGAATTATGTTGAAATTAGAAAGAAAGGTGCCTTACTAAAAAATGTAATTACTCATATAAGCAGGAAACTGCCTAATTACTGTGTTGGTATATTTTTGTTTGGGGGTGGTGGTGTTTGGCGATGTGTTTTGTTTTTTTGTTTGTTTGTTTGTTTGTTTTATTTTTGTTTTAGTCTGGAGACTTAAAAATATGTCTGGAGAAAACATTGCTTACAATAACTTTAGTTTGTTTCTAGAATTAGCCTAACACAAGAATTATCTAGGAAAAAAAAATCACTTCTCTATATCAGACAAAACCACTATTCTGTTTGTTTTTCTTTTTACCTAAGCAACAATTTTTAGTTGCATTTGACTTATGTTCTCCAGAAGCTCCCTTTAAATTCTCAACATTTAAAAAGACTTAGTAGTGACCTCAGGTTTTTTAATTGCATGCTTGGTTTCACTGAAAAGATGTTCATTGGAAAGATCAGTGCCAGACACAGAAACAATGTTTAGTTAGGCCATAGGACCTAAGACTTAGACAATTTAATTTTTCTTTACAGATGTTGAATTTCTGTATTTGTGTAGGTAGGTTTGAAAAAGAAAAAGGACTGAAATTACAAATAAAATCTCTCTACTCAGTTGCAAAATGACCAGAACCAAGAAAAGCCAAGGGAAAACCACCAAAGTTAAATTAATTATGGCTTCCTGATGGTTTGGTTTTGTTTTCTGGGCAGCTGGAGTACACTTGTGTATCTCTTTCCAAGAGAATAGGAGCTGGTGCTCTTTGACACTAATTTTGATTGATGCCTTCCATGTGCTTCAGCTAAACTGAAATTTGAAATTATCCATTATCTTGAAGATGTTTTTGCAGTTGCAAACAGATTTCTCCACGAGCGTTGGGTTTGTATCTCTCTTTTCTCAGTGAACACAAAGTCTGACCCTAGGAGGTGTTTAGTGTATCCACTCCCACTGAGGTGAAGAGACATTAGGCATAAGGTGCAGGAGATGGGTCATCTCTTAGGATTGAGTGGTTTCACTTCATTTGTGACCTAATCAGTATTTGAACTCAAGTTTCAGGAAATGAACTCTTACTCTTGCCATTTCATTTCTGTAAGGTGCTGCGGTGAATTAGAAAATCATACTTCAAGAGTACATGAGAACTCAGAACATCTGTTCAGCACTAGTGAAACGTGCATTTCACATGCCTGGCACAAGAAAAATAAATCCTCTAGATCTCCATATGTTTTGGAGTTGCTTTTTTATTTAGCCCCTGTAACATTTTTCGTTTCCCTCTTGAATGCTTCCTCTATTATTTGCAGAAGACCTAAAAGAGTAAGCTTGCAGCATTTTTCAGGACTGTAGGATTTTTAATTGATTTGCTGAAGTTACTTCTGGTTAAAACCTAGACTGTGGATTTGGATTTTGGCTAGAAAATCAAGTTTGGATTTTAAAGCCTGATTTATGTACAATGTATGTTTTGCTGCTTTCTCCGCCCCCCTACTTTTGTGAACTATTCTCTGTAACATTTTTAATACAAAATGTGGATCCCTCTTGCTACCGAAAGACATTAGACTGTTTCTCTGAGTGTTGGTATGCTTAATAGCCTAATGCTGAGTAGATTTCAGTAATGAAAGAGATGATTTATATCTTCAGATGTGCCTCCCTTTTTTTCCTTTTCTAATAGCAAGTGAACATTTTGATGCAGTTGTGTTTAAATATCTTTGTTCCTTCCTCATGATTGATCCCATCCTATGACACTGGATGGATGATGTTTTTCTGGATGTTAGCTCTGCAGAATTACTCAAAAAACCTAAGACAACTAGGAAAGGAGCAGGAACTTCTAAACAGAAAGACAAGGAGGGAGTCCAGTCATCCTGATTGTGTAAGCTGTGGTCAGTTCCTTGTGTTCAGATACAGTGGCAGGTACTCCTGCAGATATAGCATACCCTCAATACTTATCACAGAGTCACAGAATATATTACGTTGGAAGGGACCCACAGGGATCATCAAGTCCAGCTCCTGGCCCTGCACTGGACCCTCCCCAAGAGCCACACCATGTGCCTGAGCGTATCATCCTTCTTGAACTCTGTCAGGCTTGGTGCTGTGACCACTGCCCTGGGGAGCCTGTTCAGTGCCCAACCACCCTTTAGCTGCTTTAGTTTTGCAATTCAGGACTATTTTTCCTCAGACTAGTTTGAAACCTGAAATGAGATGACTTGACACCATGTATTCTTTAGCTGTTCTGTAGTAACAAGTAACATCCTACTCTGAAATAAAATTACGAAAAAACCTGGTAACAATTCTAGTGAGGGAGGTGTGTTACTAACTAGTAACTTGTAAGGGAGAGAGTATTGCTCAGCTGTAATTAGTTACATTCTGTATGTGTAGTGAAAACTCGGTTAAAGTAATGCAAGAAGACTCATGTTTGTGAGCAAAATGTAATATATTTTTAAAAGAGAATGTACTTGGCATCTTAAGGTAATGTTTTGTTGTGGGGCAGGAGTCTGCAGAAGGGTGAGCTCAAGGGCTAAAAGCTAAGGGGGGAACCATGTGATGGGTAGTGCTGCTATTGCCTCAGCAGAGGGTAGTTGAGCTTGTTTTCTGATTATTGAAAGACTGGACCAATTTTAGTAAGTAACAGAGTGTTACTTGTGGAGCTGTTGTAATGTCCCCTCTAACAAGTGGCACCCCAGATTACACGCTGTTTAAAAAACTAAAACAAAACACAAAGTAGAACCAAAAAGGCAGAGTGCGTTACTGACCCCCTGCTGTACTTTGCATCCTTCTCTTTGTCATGTCCATCAAAGGTGTGCCTTAGAGGTGCACAAACCTCCCCTCCCCACTCCCCTAGCATTTTGATTGGAAGTTGCAGGACTGCAGCATACACTTCAGCTATGTGTAATTTCACCCTGCTGTGTTATTTCAGGATTGGGTGACTGAAATGGGGAAAGCTAATTCTGTGCCTTGTCTTTCAGAAGAACAGTGTGAACACTGCATCTGTCTTGGCTCACTGCACTGATTTCCAATTGCCTGTAATTGCATCCAGAAATGTTTGGGAACTAGAGCAGTCGATGAAGTTAAGGTAGACTGCGCATACCAACCCATGCCCCTCAGCAGCCTGGCTGCTGTATCCTGAAATAATAGGAAGCTTCAGCTGGTCTTCAAGAGTAACACTGGGAAAAAAATGAGTTGCAGTAGGTGACTGGAGAAGTGACACAAAGGAAATGGTAGCAGGGAGGTCTAAGGAGACCTGTTTTATTGATTGGGTAGTAACTAACTGGAGCTAAAGCACCAGGGTAAGGATCATGGCAACGAGGTGAGATTGATAGTTGTGGTCTGCTCATTCTACTGCCTGTTCCCATCAGGTGCAGTGTAGTTAAAAGCCTCAAGCTTTCACCNTCAAACAGAGCAAACTATGCTTTGTTTTTAATTATTCAGTGTATAAATCTTGGCGTTTACTTCACTTAGATGTTGGATCTGGGTTGCCTCATATACAAATTGTCCCAGGTCTGTTCATTAATTTGTAATTATTTTACAACTTCCTTAACTGTATCTGATATTGCATGGATCCCATTTTGCAAGAGTCAGTTATGAATTTTTATGATAATTTTTTATCTGAATTTTTGTGGTAGTTCGTGCATTTCTTATCTTAAACATAGTCAAATTATTATTGAAGATGAGCTATGGTTGTTTGCTCCTACAGAACAAACCAAATCAATGACAACGTATGCAAATTTATTCAAAGATTACAGGGTGCCCTCCTAGACACATTTATAGCTGCAACTCATCTGTATTCATAGTCTATCACATGCAGTGTTTTTGCTGAGCTGAACTGTGAGAACTGTCCCACTAGAGGAGACAGTTTTGATTTCTTCAAAACCACGTGAGGAACTTGCTCACTCCTTCTTGTGTTCTTGTTTTGAGTAAGTGGGCTTCCTCATGAGAAATCAGCAGGATATTGTTTTGGTAAGGGGTGAGTAATGTGGCTACACAGGTCAGTGGTGCCTGCAGCACAGCACTTAGTGGGGTGTTCCGGTGTTTCTGCAGGGTGCAGAACACTGACAAATTGCTGGATTATGGTTTCCAATTATTATTTGTTATTGGGTTTGTGTAACAAACAGTTTAAAGTAAAGGTTAGGTTTCAAACTTTGTCTGAATTAATAAATTTGAGTTAGTTATTTATGTTAGAAGTCTGCTTCTGAGCAAACCCAATAACTTCTAAATGCATAAAATATGTGTGCATTTTCAGGTTTGCTCAAAATTCAGAATGTTTTGGAAACTGGAGAGAAGAAAATCTGGTAGAAACAAACTTTAGATCTATGTCTAAAGGTATGCATTTTGAGCTTGAAAACTGGATTGGTTAGGTTCCAAAGGCGACAAAAGACAAAGTGTGAAGTAGTTTTGGTGGAATAAAGCTCAGAATTCAAATAACGTGGACTGACCAAAATTGTGACTTTGTCAGGAATAACATTTTTTAAAAAGTTGCAATTAATCTTTTGTTGCTGTTAGGAGGTTCACTTCTAATTGTTAAATTGTAGGATTTTCATCCCTCAGGTGCTAAATTGTTTGTCAGGTGCTCATGCAGTGATGCAGCCTCTGTGGTGGTAGTCACTGGGTTGGGTACCTGTGGCCCTTATGGCACTGAGTGATGGCTGGTGGGGTTTGGAGTCCCACAAATATTTTCTGATTTAGAAAAGATGGCTTTAGTTTGCCAGAGTAAACTTTGGTATCCAAATATTAGAATTTCTCTTGTTGTGCAACTGATATTTCAAACATAGCACTACATTAAAAAACAGACTTGAAACTGTTTGTCTGTGATTTCTGATGAAAAGCCATCTGTGAGTACAAATGGAAACATTTTCAAGGGTATATTTATAATAGTAGGGGAAAAAAACATAATTCTCTTTCAAATTAAGTGCATTAATCCTGGGTAACGTATTTAGTCCTGGACAATAAATTTATTCAGATTGAGTAGTCCTTTAATTTCTTTAATTAAAGAAAACTGTAAGAACATAATGATTGACTCTAATTGATGTGAAATATTTAGAATTCTTCCACCAAAGCAGGATTTTTTTTTCTTAAAAATCAGATTTAAACTTGTAATCAGTCTTTCGAGTATGTAAAATGCAAGAGACTGTAAATGAGAAATCTTGACAGGCTTTGTCTAGTCATGCCACAACTGCTGCCTTCTTTGTGTAAGCTCTTCCAAATATATGGATAAAATTCCAAGATTCATAGCCAATCTGAAATATTTGTATATGCTTTTAAGGATTGCAGTGTTGGTCATATGCATACACTGTGTAGTTTTTCTGCTGTATGGTTTTAGCTTATTTTTAGGAGATGTATTTTATTTTTTATTTTAAGGTAGAAAATTTCTCATGGATATTAATTATTTTGTGTGACTTGATAGCAGTGTATTTTATAAGTGCAATTAAAAAATATTCTCTGTGAGGCACATTTGAAATTAGAATCCAATGTTATTTGTTGTTTGTTTGATTTTAAAGTATGGCAGATATCTGTTCCAGGTATTTTTTTAAGAATGGTCTACTTGTGATACTTAAAACAATTTGAAGATGTGCAAATATGCATGTTTTTCTACCTTTACTGTTTTAATCTTGCTCCCAATTGGTCTCAATAACTGTACCTTACATGAACTGAAATTCACACCAGTGTAGTGGCTTCTCTAATTAGGGCCTTCATACTTTTATTTAGACTGTGAAAGATGTCTCTTGTTGTGGATGGGAGTGGATTTTTTTACCTTAGGTATTTTTCGTGTTGGAATACGGGTTGCTTTGTTAATTAAGGCTACAGAAGGAAATACAATGATATCATGTGAGTATTAGGGTGGGCTAAGCCCCTCTGAGTCCTGTAGAGCTGTTAGAAGCAGAATTTGAAATTGCTGGGATGAAGCATTACATGGAGAAATTTGCCTGAAGCCATGTGTATGCTTTACTTTGATTGGGGTGGCACAGCATGCCGGCCAGCAGGCTAATTGACCATGTGTGCTGCAGCTTTACTGGGATGGATGGATTGTGGAGCTTGGATGAGTGAGATAGTAACGCCTGTACAGATTGCTTATTGTGAGAGAGAGCAAAGGGAGGGAAGTTTGTTGTCCAAAAAAGCATTTCAAGAAGAACACTTTCCATATAGGCAGGTGAAGAATGATAACAAGCCAATCCGGTCAAATCCAGGTTCTTTTTTTTGCATTTAAGCACCTGCACAGCAGTGAAGGAAGGCTAAATATTGAATTCTTCGGATGGGTGGGCTTACAGTCATGTAGGTACTGACTGTACATTTTGACTTCAAATCTGTAAGATTTGTTCTTAAAGAAAAACTTGTAAATATGTGGCAACCAGTTTCTATTTATCTGAATTTGACTTTTACTGTTTTTAATCCAGGTTTTAGATGCCTTTGATTTAGACAGGTAAGTTTTGGATTCATAAAGCTACAGTGAAACAAGCCTAGCTGAGGGATGCATCTTGACTCTTAGTGGTCAGGGGGATGGCAGTAAAGGTTATTGAACTATGTGGATTTTTCTAAAATCTCAGGGAGATTGTTTGCTCTCTGATTAAAATTTGGATGTAGCTAATGCATTTAATGGAGGGATTTATCCATTTAAAACAAACTAGCAGATGATTCTGCTGTTAGGATAGTGAAGCCAGTTCTGTTGTTTTGCAAGTTTTCTAACTTGTGCATTGTAGGTACATCATTCCTGTGGTTGGGACCTTTCAGTATTCCCTTCAGGTTCTACATTCACTGCTTAACTCTTCCAGAGGGTCTATGTTGGTTTCTAGTTCAAGTGTTTAAAGTATCTTACTCTTTGAAATTTGACTATCTTTGCATGGCTTCTGAATGTTTCCAAAGTTCATTTAAACTAGCAATAGTTAAATTTTATTTTGGTGTAGTCTTCTTATTTCT
The DNA here is from genome assembly GCA_013400415.1 of Scytalopus superciliaris. Classification (NCBI taxonomy): domain Eukaryota; kingdom Metazoa; phylum Chordata; class Aves; order Passeriformes; family Rhinocryptidae; genus Scytalopus; species Scytalopus superciliaris. The sequence goes on along the minus strand of VXBX01000312.1, from coordinate 572,440 downwards.
TCTGCTTTGTGTTATATTGCACTTCTGTTTTCCATATGCATAAACATTTCTGAGAATGGTCCCATCCTGACTTTTATAATCTTGATAATATATGAATGTATAATACATTATAATATTTTGGTATGGTTATGTTCAATTGTTCTCTTATTTCGATGAAATAACTGATGTGTTTCTTGCTTTCATTGCCCTATGTATTACAGTATGACATTTGGCTAATGAAGTTTATCTGCTTTTTTCTATAAGTATGTATTTCTCAGCATTTGATAATTATTTTCAACAGATTTTATTAGAAGTTTCATAATTATGAGAGTAGTTTCTAGATGTGAAGCTACTTGGATCCTTCTTTGTAGGAGGATCTAAACTGTAGAAATTCAGGAGTAAAATGATAATAATGAAAAAGAAATACCTAAATTTCAGTTAGTGCCTTTGTTGTACCAGTATTCTATGCTATGAGGTATGTTGTGAAGATTTTAGGTTGTTGGTCAGTTTTAAGATCTTAAAAATATGAGCTAAGCTGAAGAGTTGACTTTCCTCAGCTATAAATATTTAACACTGTTCAACTGCTTTAAGAAAATGAAGGATTATGGGCCCTTTGTTTGAGGTTTCTAAGTCTCTGAGAAAGGGTTAACTCAGATATTTAAACTTGCTAATAAATAGGATATGCTTTCTCAAGAAATTAATCAGTTTTTCTTCTAGTAAGGAACTTTTAAATTCTGTAAAAGTAATGCTTTTTTATATGGTTAAGCTTCAGAACATTTACATTTTCATGCTGTATTAGTTAAGATTTTTTTTTTTTTGGTGGGTAATGGTACTATTTGAAAGATCAATATTTAGACAAAACTATTTCTCTTTTTTCCAGTTCTTAAACTAGAGATTTAAAGCCTTTTCTTTTTTCCTTTTTTTTTTTTTTAACAGCCATCTCATAACCTCATCTATTTTATATTCTATTGAGTTAGACTAAAACAAAATGCTTATACATAAATCAGTCTCCCTGCTCTTGATTATTGTGGGCAGTGATGCAGGGACCAATTCTAATAGAATTTGCAGGGAAGGAGTCAATTGAGTTTCGACAGGGGTCATGTAGGATCCATAAACTCCCACAGGGCAGTTATCCAAGATGTAACTGTATGCAATGGAGCATAGCAGAGCTAATGCCTTTTTACTTACTGATTCTTGATTGGAAAATTAGTTTGACAGTGGTCGCCATGCACTTTGCCCTCATTAGACAGGTTTGATAGTACAAACAATCTTACAAGACATTTATAATTTTCAAGGTGATTCTGAGTTCACAGGTAGTTCTTCCAAAACACTAGTTAGGTATCGATTACCAGAGTCTTTACTTTTGCTTTCTTGGGTTTAATTCATACTCAGTATGTTTATTCCTGGTATTATCAGTGTTTTATAAACCCCCCAAATTATGGATTTGCCAAATGCCATTTTAAATCTTTGTTTTAATTAGTTAGCTGGGCTGCTGCCACATGGCCCCTAGAAAAAGGATGAAGAAGAAAAAAGAATAGACCATGCATATTCATGTCTAGGTGTGTGTTTATTTTTGAATAAAAGTTATCCTATGACTTACCCATTTTTGGTAAATAGGGAAAAAATATTTAGGTTATAATTAACAGGCATATCCCTTGAAGTGATATCTCTTGCAATTTTTAAAAATGGTTGAAAAATAATTGCCAGTTTATTTTGGGGATATTTGCCTTAGCTATTTATGCCTGCAATTAATATTTATAAATTATAGTACTTTCATTATGAGACCATTGCTGTAGTAATAATCCTTAGGGCAAAAATAGACTGTAACACGGCTTTTATTCTGTACAGTGTAACTCCTGTTGAACTCACTTACTCTAAATTTATGAGTGTGATGATAATGTGTCTTCTCTCATTCAGTGTTTGTGTTTTGAGCCCATATTATGTTATCTGTCTCATGTTTAGATGGGGGAACAGGCAGGAGAACTAGAAAGTGTTCACCGTTTCCAGTGGAAATTTAATAGATTGCCTTTTAATTATTTAAATAATTTTTACATATATAAAGTATTTCTGGCCAAGCATGGTTAGGTGGTAAATATCTGAGAGATTCTGGTATGTGCATACGTTAAAAAATTGGATATTAAAAAATATTCTGTGAAACAAAGTAACTTTAGTCAGTCTACATCTGGATATATGTTCAAATAATCATTTTCTCTTCATTTTGAAGTGGGAATGTAATTATTCTGATACAGTTCTTATACAGCAGCTGAGTACTTAATTTAGTTGCATTCAAAGCTTAGTTTAGCTGCAAATTATTCCTATCCTCTACAAAATAGTCCAGTTATTAACATGTCTTCTTCTGACAGAAATTTCAGCTGTTTCACCTGCAGTTGTTGACTCATCCCCAGTTTCTATGAAATCCAAATCTACACATACATTTGAAGAAAACTGTACATTAAAAAAAAAACAGAAAAATTAAATATGATCAAAGTGAAACAAAACCTCTGCAGAATAAAAATAGACTCAGGACAACCTGTTGCATGGCTAAGGCAGCTGAACCATCATTTTCCCACCTGGGAGCAACACTGCTGAACCCCACCCCTGAGGAGGACCTTGCCTGCAAACACCGAGGTGTGTGTGAGCACAGACAGATGGGAAAGATGTTGGAATTATGGGCACAATAAAAAGCCAAATGCCCTTTCAAAACTGTGAAGGTCAGTGCTTCTGTCTGAGACCAGTTTCTGTTTGTTCATCAAGTGGCCACAGAAGGGCTGGCAGTATTTTGCTGCACCAGGATGGTGTCGCTCCTCTCCCTTTCTCTTTTCTTTCCGTGAGCCCATCCCCTGTTCACGGAGGTGCCCCAAGGTCTGAGTTTTGACCTCTGTCTGGTGCCCTTCACATCAGTTTCCTTTGTGCTGACTTGTCATGGGCTGTGGGGCATTTTGATTCATGGCACCTTCCAGAAACCTTTTTGATATCCAGTGCTACTTAAATGGTATTTCCAGACATGGTAACTCTGAAATGAGCAGAGTAGGAAGGAGTAAAACTCACATTTATATCTACCAGGGTTGTTTGAAGACACTACTTTTCCCCCCCAGTTTTAAGGTAAGAGTGGTAGAACATATGAAAAATTCAATGACAAGTTGTAGTGTAGCAGTGTGTGGAATCAATTCTGTATTACTGCAGCTTTGTCTGTTATAGAGGACATTTTTGGCTCCTGGGTCATGGCAAATCATTGTACACAAATGGAATAATGTGGAGATAGCAGTGATGTGTGGAACAGTTCTCTGTTGCTGTGATCCTAAATTTAAAATATTCTTTATTTTGTTTATGATTATGAGTCATCTGGCTGCTAGATTAAGGTTATCTTGGAGAACTCTTGCATTCAACCCTGCATGCTTAAGCAGTCAATACCCAGTTCTCTCTTCTATTTCACTAGAGAGAGCAAACAAATTTTACTATGGATTAATTCTTGCTATCATTGATGGCAAATGGTTGAATGCAGACCCAGAATCTATGATAATAAGGTAATCTGTTTCCATTTGCAAGAGGCTTTTATTATTCATTCTTTGTAAACCATTTAGCAAGAAGTGTGGGCCAACATTGATTAGTCCATAATTAGTGCTCATAGGCAGTATGGTTGGAGCTATGTTGGAGGGAAAAGTTTATCAATTATTAAAAGCCACATGACTTGTGTAGAAGAACCGAAGTGCAGACTCTAAAATGTATTAAATTGCCATGTTTATCATCTACCTAAATGCTACTGTCAGTTCTCCAACTGCTTTATGTGCAACTTTTCCTCACAGTGAGGCAGGAGTATCACACATTTTATTTGTAACAGATTGAACATGAGGCAATTATCAGTAAGCCATTTGATGGTGACGCTTATTCCCCAAGTCAGGAAACTAGAAACAGGTATTCCATAACAGATTGGAAAAGGGCTTTTCAAAATGACCACATCATCTGAGCAGATGTACAGTGGAGCATCTGTGCAACCTTCAGGCAGTCATTTATATACATTAGTGAGAGCATCAGTCTTTGTGTGACTCCTGCGGGGCACACAAACACAGCTCAACTGTTATTTTGCTGGAAGATTTTCTTGCCAGATTTTATTAAAGTACATCATGGGATAACATACAAATGGAGATGAGGTGAAATGCCTAAAAAGCCTGTCTGTGAGTCTGCTTTACTCTTCTGACTTGTGTTTCTTCTAGAGGTTGTCTTCCATTAAGTATCAACCCTTCACAGGTTGCTATACTTGTCTTCCTTTAAAGCAGTTCCCTGACTAGCACTAAATTCATTCAAGCTGCCTACTGTGTAATGCCAGTGCCACTAGCAGGGCTTGGTGATACTGCTGGTGTTTGAGCTCATGGAAGCCTTCAGCACATAAAAGAATTTTGTAGCAGTGGTGGGAGAGTAGTGAGAGAAATTTGGGGAGCTCTGAATTGCACCTGTGGAAATGGGAGACATCATGTCCTTGGCAAGCAGGGTGCATCTGTCCACCTGTGCTGTTGTGTGCATTTCTTCTGGTATTTGCACACTGAACAGTGGTGGAAAGGCAGGAGGCTGAAGATACTGTTGCTCTGAATCTGGTGAGGTCACTTTTTTCTGCAAATGCTTGTCTGCTGCCAGAGTGGACAACCAACTGCTGTGGCTCTTCGCCTACATCACTGCCCCTGGGCTCTTCTGAACTTGAGGTTTTTTCACAGCTACTTGGTTTTCTTGTCTGCTTTGCCTCGTTCCTTACATTCTGCTTGACACTTCTACTGTGTTTCTTCTTTTATTCTCTGTTTCATTTCTCTCCAAACAACAAAAAAAGGTAAATTCCTACTGTTAATATGAGTTCAGAATTGATACTGATGGCACAGTACTTACACATTTTCAAGAATTCATGACACTGATCCAATGCCTCTTACAGCTTTGTGGAAAATAATCAGTTGCACAGAACTCAAAACAATGAAGTGAGTGAAATTCATTGGTAACTGTTTGTTTAGCGCATCGATTGAACATGCAAGTGATCAGCTGCAGGGGAGAAAATAAAGAATTTCCCCTCACCCCCTGCAGGGAGACACGGAGGAGGATTTGAGCAGGAAGCTGTCTTGCATAACTGCAAATATTGTATCAGAAATTACAATCTTTGATGCGAGAATGTGGGTTTTGAGGTATGAGGGCCTCTATAGTCAAGGATATGTTTGCCCTCTGTTACTGTAAATAGATACTGTCTTAAAGTTATGTATTCTAGTAAAGATTTGTATAACTATTATTTGTCTTCATAGTTTTATATCTTGAATATTAAGAAAGCATTGATTCATACACATTTTCCAACGGGTCAATGATTATTGGAAGATGTTTTGTGTAGTGAAATACAGAAGTCAATTATGGATATTCTGTATCTATTAACCTGCATAACCTTTCCTTTCTTTTTGGTATGATGAATGGAGGAATCTCTGCTATGAATTTACGAGGTTATTGTATATGGATGTTCCATCCTCTTTCAGATGGATTTGAAAAATTGTTGATGAACTACTTTATCTTTCTAACAGTTATTGAATGCTAAATAATTGCAAGCATTTTGAGTTTGTATCCTAAATTAATTAAGCTTCCCGGCTATATAACAAAAAATTACATAATCTCTGCCACTTATAGATTCTGAATTATTTTTGAATAAATACATATTGATATTTTTTATAATGAGAACTAGGTTCACTTTTAGTTACCACTTTTTCTGTCTGTTTTTCCCCAACAATAGAATTCTGAAATGTGTGGACATGTAAAGTNTTTTTTTGTGAGTGTGTGTGAGTTTTTGGTTATTTTTTTGTGGGTTATTTTTGCCTGTTTGTGGGGATTTTTAGCAAAACATTTTTTCTTGTGTGGAAAGAGACTGTGGAAATGTGTCATGTACACTTGATAATGTTTCTTTAGAGTCTTCAGACAGTTCGAAAGAGCTGGCTTTTCAGGTGATGTATATGACCTGTGCTTATTGGTGCTAAATAATGACCTTGTCCAGTAGCTCTCACAGGAGTGATCTGCTTTGTTCCTCTGCAGTCATCCTTGATTCTCTATACTTGCTCTGGGATTCCAGGATGGCAATCTGAGTGTCAGTGGCTCCTGGATATCACCAAAATGGTGACCCAGCTCATGTTGGTAGCTGCTCACCATGTGAGTACAAATAAATGGTTTGGACTCATTGCAGAGGGATGGATATATAGATGGATAGCAAGACCAGCAGAGTTGATGATTGTGGGATTTGCATTGGCACTTATATTTAAGCAGAACGGGTGTGTTACATCTGATCAGCCTCTGAAGTCAGTCCTGCTTTGGGCAGGAGGTGGGACATGGTGACTTCTGGACGTTTTGCACAGCCTAACTGGTTTTATGTTTTGTGATCTTCTATAGCAAGTTGTGGTGTAAGCATAGTTCCACAGCTGCACACTGCTTTCCCCTTGAAATTACAGGGGGTCCTGGGATTGGTCCCCACAAAACTTGTCTGTTAATTTGAATTGAAAATCTTCAGAAAGCTCCCCTTAGGCTGGGCTAATCTATACCTGCTTTTTCTTGTTTCCTTTGTTTTCCCAGTTCCTGGATGAGTCATACTTGTAGCTTTAGTTGTTATTGACAAACCTTGTCAGTGAGTCTTAAATTTGGAGGCTGGACTAGTTCCTGGCTGTCATTATGTAGGTAGTTTATTTATGAATAACAATCACTAAATGAGTTTTCCATTAGTACTGAAGTTTTTTTAAAAGACTTTTTTTCCCGAATTAAGCTTTTGGGATGGTTGTGTTACAAAATGTAGAGCTGAATGTGTGTCTGTGCTGCTGGAGAGTTCTGGAGCCGCATGAAGCTTTAACCTTGCGGGGTTGACTGCTGGTTTCAGCTGGGTCATAGCACAGGGGACTGCAGCTCATAATTACCCTGTTTGCTTCAACTAACATCATCAGAAAGCTGGTGTTATTTTATTTTTTTTTCCCAGTGTATCAGTGCATAGTTGATCTACTGTGGTCTGTCCTGAAACCTAGATGTTACGGTTTTAGTGTTAATGCTAATTTACTTTTTCACTAGTCAGAGAAGAGCAATCCTTGCTCGAAGAAATCGACCCAATCATTTTTCTGCTACTGCCTTCATCTGGCAGTAGTGCAGTTGGTGAAGACTTTGCCAAAGACTTCAGTGGTGCAGGAGAAGTCCATTGCTGAGCAAGGTGATGGCATTTTACTATGTAGGTTTTGTCTTTTGGACTCAGCAATCAGCACTGGAGAAAACACCAATTCTCATTCCCAGAATAGGTAGTTTTCCTCCTTTCATTTACGTAGTTGCCTTTATCCCGTATTTTTACCTGCAGCTGTCCACTCATCCAGCAAACATGTCTTCCCCTAGAAAATGCTAACGTGTAAATGTTTTTGATGTGTACATCCTAAGTATGCTCTTGTAAACAGAATTTTTCTCATCTTAGAAAATGTGCTTGAACAGTTTAAATCCAATAAGCATTTGGAAACTTAATTGGTTTCTTCAAGTCATAACTGTGAGAGTTGTATTTCTTAATGATTACACAGAATTAGAAAATTGTAAGAGTAGGAGAGATCCAAGAATGAATAACTCCTTTTTCAAAACACACAAATTCAGCATAAAAGTGAACTTAAGATGGTTTTTGTATGTCTTTATAAGAATTCCAGTTAAATATTATAAGGATTATAGGATAGTAGTATGCTTTATTCTGCCAGTTTTTCTGTTTGCAATTATTTTATGGTACACTGAATATGTTATTGTAGTACTACAGAAATTAAACCTAATGATCTACTTCATTTAGGATTTTTTTTTTTTTTACTTGCCAGCATCCTAAAATATTTGCACTTTTTTTAAATCCCATTTTCTTTAGAAAGTCAATGTTCCTGTGAAAATAAAAGCACCTTCTAGGGCCATGTAAAAGTGTTAATACATTGATAGTCTGTTTTCATCCATAGCTAAGGCTCTGATTTTCAGAGTAAATTTTTCTGAAATATATTATGGAGTTCAAGTCTTGGTGGTTCTTTTTTTTTCCCTCAAATGTATTTTTTTAGTATGTGGTGGCACTATTAAGCATATAATAATTTCACTCTGAAAGAGTGCTGTAGCATATTCTTTTAGTGTCCTAGAACAACTGTATTGACACTGCCTAGTTGATGTTAATCTGTTTGATATTTTCATAGGATATATACTTTGTTTTGGGGTTTTGTGTGTGTATACATTGAGTTTTAGCAGATGACTGCATATTTATTTATTTTGGAAATATTATTAATTGTTCAGGAGACTTTTATCCCCAAATCCATTAGTTTTTCACACAGACCTAGAATATCTGTTTGTAATTCTGTCTTAAACATTGCCAACACAAATTAGTCTTGGAAGCTCATTTCATATTTTAGCTTAAATTGTTCACAGACATTTTCAAGGTTCATGACTTTTACAAGAACGATACCAAATAAGCTCTAATCCAGATTTCCACCCAAGGTTCTTAAAAGGCTTTGCATATATGAACCTTGCAGTTTCCCTTTCTATTCAGATAGGTTAAGGAATTTCTAGTGTCTTGTTGGTTGAGACACTGCTGCTGTTCACCTAACCCACAATTTAGGATGAGGAATGCAGAAAAATAAGTTAAGAAGATTGTGTGTGTGATTGATCCATCAATCCTTGCCTTACAGTTTTTGGGGGGTTTGTTTGTTTGGTTTTTTTTGTGTTTTTGTTCTCCCCCCCCCC
>VXBX01000312.1:533585-563694 GCA_013400415.1 Scytalopus superciliaris | reverse complement strand
CCCCCAAAACCTGAACTTGTAGGTTGTTCATCTGTTTGTTTTTAATTGAATGCAGTGGTCAGAGCCTAAGAGTTTGGTTGTTCTTTTTTTTCTTTCTGATCTCCTGCAGAAGGGCTCATCTTCAACAGTGCAAATGCTGGCACCTCTTTATTAAAGTAGGTGAAAAAGTAGCCTTAAATGAAGTGCAGACACATGGTCCTGATTCAACAAATTATTGTGTCAGTGTTTTCTATATACCCTCCCAATGTAATGTGTCTTAGTTTGGGAACACCTGGCATACATCTATCTGTCTATATATGTAGCATAAAGGAAAGCTTTTCAGGGTTTATGAATGTTTCTATTGTGAAGAAATTCTACAAAATCCAGGGGTTACTGATGTGAAGCTAACCACATTTTATTAATTGTCACATAACCAGCATGTACTAAGCCTGACTTCAGTGACACTAGTGCACAGCAGAGGGGATGCCGTGACTCAACCACACAGTGAGGTTGTTCCAGAACAGCTGAAATACCAGTGTAATAGTAACTGTAAATTCAACCTAAGAAGTAAGAACACAATTAAAATGGGTAATTTTTCTAATTGACAAGCCCTGAACAAACATACATTCTTTAAATATAACCTGTTCAACACCCTGTTCATCAACCTATGATGTGAAAGCCATCATACAAGTAGAATATGCACTACATGTTGTTTTCAAAAGAGAATTTACTTTAAAGAAAAATAACCCAAATCAATGTGAATCATCTAGAGGCTAGACTCCTGATTTTAAATCTGAGTGGTTCCTTGACCGAATAGAATTTTGTTCATGGTTAGGAATCTCATCACCTTTAAAGGTGAATTTTGCTGTGGTAACAGGAGCCACATTGTGGTAGATTAAAGGTATTTTTAACCTTTTTGTTATTAGTTTTATGCTCCTGGATTACAATGCTTTATTATTTTTATTTTGCATTAGCAGATTGCTGCATATGCAGGCAGCACTTATAAATGCAGAAGTGCTCATATTCTTCAGGCAAATATTTCAGTAGTGGAACTTCTTTGTAATTGACAAAGCTGTGTTCCCTTTGCCACTTCTCAGTGAACTCAGCTGCTCTCTTTTTCAGTCAGTAAGTATATTCTGGTTTTGACGAGTCCACCAAAAGGAGAAGTGGAGTCTTTTCATGTGGAGTTCTTACATTCAGCTAAAATTGTAGTGTAGTTTGGGTTCTTTTAGCTGTTTTAATAATCTATGTGAAATTAATCAGAGACTTCAGTCCACTTACTAGTTAAGAATAACCCTGGTCTAAGCAAACAGAGGAGCCAGTCTCTTGATTAAAATGAAGCAAAACAAAAATCCTTAAACTCAAAGTTATACCTGCATCTCCTTCTGTTTATATTGATAATTCAACTTTGTTTTTTTTTGGTCTGACCTTAAAAAATTACTTACTTCAGCAAGTATTTCCTGCACAGCCTAAGGAACCAGAATGACAGAGGTCGGGTGTTTGCCCCTGCAAGTCACTTGGCCTTTTAGCTATGCTGTGGAGGAATGCTTTCTCTGCACTTTTCATGTACAGCTAACACATGTTGATGCTTTCATAAGAAATACTCAAGTCTGTTTTAGCTTAAGTACCTATTGCAGTCGTGAAACAACAGTGGGGACTTAACATAAACTACTTAAAGTTGTTGGCATGCTGTAATGCTTTTGAGTGAGGCATACACAGTAGAAGAACACTTGGCTTTCCCTCCATTTATAATAGTAAAGTCACCCATTTGGATGTAAAGTTTGACTGGAATCCAGAATTTAAGAAGTAAAACAAGCTACATGTGGCGTTTATGTAGATCATTCTGATTCTGTACAAGCCTTTCTAATGTGCACGAGCCACCTGTGTGTACCAACAGAGCTGCCAAAGGGGGAGGTGCCCAAGGTGGTGAGGAACCTCTTCTGAGTTTCATTATGTTACTGCAGGAGTGGTAGTGGATACTCAGCAAAGGTGATGAGTTAGAGTGTAATGTTGTCAGGAGACATAGGAGGAAATAGCAAATATGAGATGAAAAATTCTGAATAAGAGTAAAATACCAACAGAGGTTGTATATGTATAGGTAAGAATATATACATGTATATGCACACACTTGAAAATATTTTTGTATTTTGCAGTCTTGATGAAAGTGAAGGTTTTATAAAACAGTGTGGTTGTGACGGATCATTTCTTCCCAAAAGCTTGTTCAGCTTATTGATTTGAGGCATGGTTGACTTCAGAAATTACCAGAGGCTCATGTGTCTAAAACATGTATCGTGAGCATTTCTTTTATTTTGCAAAGCAGAGCACTGCTGTTGATTATTTAACTTTTACTGATATCTATAAGCCATATAATCACTGACATACATTAACAAAAACTCTAGCTCTCTCCCAGCAATTGCCTATCACAATAAACCATTGCTTTCTTCCTTTGCAAATAAGGAATAATATATTTCTCATTTTCTTGTACTGTGCTCTGCAAAGTCTCAGTCCATGGTTGTTGAACTGAAACAAATAATCTGATTTCACTCATGACCCATTGCTAAAGCTGTGGTATGATGATTAAAGGCCTATGTTTCTTGGCCATGGAGAAAATGAGATTTAACTGAAGACTTATAGTGATGTAAGAATAATATTTTCTGGAACATAAAAAACAATTTTAACTAGATAATTGTGCAAAATCCACGACCAATCCATATAAATTTATGATTCTCCTTGTAAGTTTAAACCTCCTTACTGTGTCTATCCCTCTTTGAAGCTTCTTCAGTTCCAGTGGCAATTTTAAAAATGGAAATGTGTGCACTGATATATTGTGATTGGAACAAATCAGCAGGAAGGTAGATGACAAACTTTTGTCTCATGACAGATACTGTGGCTTGGCAGTTTTCTCTTCTTTTAACATGTGCTATGGAATGCTGTAAGAGAAACATAAGAACCTGTAGCTAAGTGTGGGGAAGCACACTGTATTTGAAATTCCCGTGATTTAAGAAATCAAATTCTTAATTAAAATATTAGCTTGAGAATTTTAAAAAGCATTTGGTTATTTGTCATGTTAGTGCAACATCATTTTATTGCCTGAGAAACTGAGTTAGAATTGAAGAGGGTTTCACTTAACACATGGGAATTTTTACTAAAATTTAAGATTGAACAAAAGTAGTTCAAGTTTTATCTCCATTTTTACAGTTGCAGTAGAATGTATTCAGTTTTTTTTTATTGTTGGTATTATCTGTGCTTCCTCTCTGAAATAAGGGGTAGTTTCTGGGAGACACTAAATTATTTGGACACTTCCTTAGTTTGAATAAGTATCTTTTATGAAGGTACTGACTGTAGTTAGAAATGTAGCAATACTAATAACAGAACCAGTTTGTGAGAGAGGGCTTCCATTTGCAGGCATGCCTAAGCGTGTACGTATCATCCAGCATGCCAGTTAGTGCTATGGAAATTTTCAGGATTACTCCTAAGCTTAGATGCCTTCCTGGTCAAACTGTTAATTCCTCAGCAGGAGAGCTTGCTCGGAAGCTAGTGATGGCGTGGGGGGTCACAAAACACACTTCTGAACTATGCCAATTTCTTTAAAAAGACATTTCTGCTGGAAGTGGACAAATTTGAAAACCTTGAAGGGTGTATAGGTTTTGCTTATTTAGTAATCAATATGCAGAATGGGTGGCAAGTGGTCTGAGGCAAATTAAAACTGGTGCTCTCAGCTGTTAAATTATAATTACTTTTTTTTTTTCCCCTGAAAATATAGAAGCATCACTATAGTTAGAGGCACTTCTTCTGACTTCTTTTTTAGCTTCCCTACTTAAAAGAGGGGAACTTGGATAACTGTTCTTTGAAACTGAAGAAACATCTATTACGCTTTTAGCCATCGGATGTCACCAGAGTACAGAGAGTAAGTATTAGTGATGTGAAACTGATTTATGGCTTCCTTTGACTGTTTATTTTGGAGTGGGAAGGCTCCAGTCCTGCAAGGCTTTTTCAGATCAGTAGTCACAGCACCTTGGCAGGACTCACCATGTCTATGACTCTCTTAAATTTACAATATTGAGCGAGACATGGCTTTGGGACCTTGTCCTGTTCTGTAGGGGCATTGACACCAGCGAAGCACAGGGGGAAGCAAGCAAGAGGTGAAAAAATACACCCACACGCTTCAGCCTTGGTGTTTCTGTGCCTGGTACAATGGCATAGTTGGCAGAGTCCTTGAAAGCAGCTTGTGTCTGCACTGCACACAGAGTGATTCTGCTGTGTGGGTGGTGCTCTGCCAGCCATGGAGGGGCATGGCCCTCTGCCCTCTGGGACGCCTGGGTGCTCCCTGCCTTCCTTGGCAGCACCCTGCGCTCCCTATGCCTTCCTGCAGGCACTCTGCTTGCAGTGCCCGAGCTGAGTTTGGGGTTGTTTGCAGGAGTTTCACTACAAACAGGTTAATTGAAGCGCAGAAAACCTTACAGAGGTGTTTGAGAACAAGATGGAGGCTCCAGTGAATCATTAAGAACTTCATGCTTTGAGTTGTGAAAAGTTTAGTGACTACATTTTTTAATAGTAAGATTTTTTCCAGGCAATCTGGCATTATAAATGGACTTTAGGGCAGTTCTAAGGCTTATCTTCAACTTTTAGCTATTATATGCTTAGTCCTGCTTGAAGATCTCGCTTTCCATTATTAATGGTGCAAAGCAGCTGTAATGAAAACAATGATTTTGTTGTAACTGCCTTATAGGAGTCAATAGTATATGTATATATATATATCTATGTTCTGCATTTTATGAATAATTTCTATGTAGCATTGCTGTTCCTATGCTGGTATGAAATATCTTCATTCTTTTTGGTGAGCATCTCTACAATTAAGCTTTAGCAGGGGACCCATGAAATCCATCTTTTGGTGAAATGTAAAGGAGACAAAAGGGAAGACATCCCTCCTGTATTGACATCCAGAATCTGCTGAAGAAAGAAGTGAGAGATGTGACATAATAGATTTTATTTAAGCACTTGATAGGAAGAAACTTTGTAAAATGTTTTCAGATCAGTATTTGAAAGTGCCACTGTGATGTGAAATGAAAATTGCTGGAAGGAGCGTGAAGTGAAAAATTATTTGGGCCTGACAGGGAAAAAAATAGGACCACTTGGAGATAGAAAACAATGCCTATGTAATCTAGAAAAGGGGAAAGAAGTTCTGAAACAGGAAAGGTGTTGAAACACAGAGAAAATTATGAAAAAAATATGAAGTGACAAGCAAACTAAAATGCCTGCAAGGCTGGAGATAATGAAATGATGGGAAAAGAACTGATGAAATACAGAAGATTTGAGGAGAAATGTGTTGGAATGTGTCTGTTAATGGTAATTTAAAAGGCTGTCCATCCAATTAGCCTGAGAGAGAACTAGTTAGGCAGCTATTTGTAAATTTATTACAGGTGTTTATAGATTTGCTAAAAGTGTTCTTTCTTCAAGATTCCCCAGTCTCACAGTTGTGTAGAGTACTTCAGCAGATCAAAGAGCGGTACTGTCAGGAACAGTCTGCATTTCTAAGAGGTGAAGATTAGACTTGATATCAGAAATGCTTTTGTCTAAGGGAAACTTATGTGCATTTAGAGTGTATCCCAAGAGGAAAAATTACAGCATCTCTGGAGGGCTGGAAGGAGGCAAGAAGCAGAATTACTGATGTCAAGAGCATTTTTGCGTTCTTCTAATACAAAAGTCTCCAGTGGGATTTTATGAGCAACCAGTTCATGCAAGCTAACTGAAGTATTCTTGTCAAGACCTCCCAATATCAGATTGCACCTGAGCAAAGGGGAAATAAGCTGTTCCTCTGGGTTCTGTGCCAGAATATGCATGAATTTGTTTCTCTGTGTCTTCAGTTCTTTCTACTGTTTGACAGAAACACATTTTTCCTGTGTTTTACTCCTGTTTTCTGGTTTTGTAGGTTCTTCATCTTATAAGTAAGCATAACTGACTATCCTGTTCCAATCACCTGCATTAACTTGAGTGTGATCTGACCATAAGGGCTAAGCAGATTAAAAATGAGGAGTTCACCTTCCCAATTCTAAATCTGCAGGGGAAAAAGGCACTGGAATTTATTTTGAGGCCATCTCTATTACACCATGTGTCCAAATTAGTTGTCTATTTAGTTTTTGTTCATCACCTTCTAAATGTGTTCTATAGGGAATGAAGGGACTTTTGGGTGTAGATGTTCATATTTGGAAAAAAGAAAAGCAAGTAAATAGGCATTGCGGGACCTCTAAAAAATATGTGTGCTAAAAATATGAATGTGGTCAAGAAGGGAAGGAGCTAAGAAAGAAAAAAGTTCATGAAAATATTCTTCCCTGAGAGGGTCAGAGGGGCTTGTATTTCACTGAAAGTCATACATTCATATGATCCAGGAGGTAACACTAGCAGGATGTAAATATTTACATCAGTATGGTATTTTAGAGTAACAGCTTTGTTTTGGTGGAATGTTGACCTATGGGTTGAAGAAAAAACTACTTGGATATACAGCAGATTGATGAACAAATTTATCATTTTTATGGGGAAAAATGAAAGATGAAATGTTTTGTTATACTTGGCTTTACTGGATTTTAACCACATGGTCCAGAAATGAGCATTTAAAAATATTGCATTTATCTCTTTTTTTTTTTTTTTTTTAACAGGTTTCTAAGTTATGGATATGACCTTCTCATATTGTGGAATGTGTAATCCAGTCTTCCTCAGTATTTGACTTTCTTCTTTGATTAAAATCCCAAGGTGGAATGAATGTACTGTGTGACTGAAAATAATCTGCTTAAGTCTGAAATTGCTGGAGGCGTGTTGGTGTGCCCACTGCAGGCAAACACTGGAGATGGCCTTGATTTGAGGGAAATTGTGTCAGAGCAGCTTTGCAGGGCAAGTAGATGCTGGAGACAATTTGTAGTACTTACCTGATGCTCTTGGAGCAAACTTCTGCTGTGTTTCTGCTTCAGTGCTCTCCACGGGGAACAGCTGTGAGTTTTGCTGGGGGGAAAATGACAGTATTTTTAGCACAACCATTGATTTCAGTTGTGATGGTGTTTGTTTTATTCATCCTGCATGTTGATAAAGTGTCCTCCCTGTGTGTATATGTACATATACTGTGTGTGTACATATATACACATATATAAATGAAAAAAGGTATTTTATTCCAAAGCTACTTGGTCATCTAGAACAAAAAAAAAAATCACCATTTTGGGAGATGCAGAGTGTTTCTCCTGAACAAGATAAAGGGCCTTGTATTATCTTTTGGTTTTCAGTAGAGAGATTTTCTTGTATTTCCTTGCATTAGGTTAGGATGAAAAATAGAATTCAAAGGTAAGATTAAATTTCATGCCTGTTTGAGGGCCATATTTTTAGGTACTTTTTGTAAGTTCCTTCACTAATTTTATTGAAAAGCACTGCATCTGAAGCTTTTTATTATTTACCAGCTCAGTGAAGAGGTGTTTAATTCTATTCTTGGTTTTATGAAAATAAGTATTATGCTTCTAGTAGCTCTATTTTCAGAATATCGATGTGTTTTGGTTTTTTTTTTTTTTTTCAGTTTAACCATGGGAGCATCATCTCTTTGTGGTTCTCGATAACATTTCAGTTTCAGCAAGGAATCTCATGCCATTTCTGTGGGTGTTGGCTATTTAAGAAAAAATTCTATCCTTTTTTAAATACTACAAAGAAGTTTTGAAAAATAAACACTTCCTTATTAGAATTTAGTAATAGTTCAATCACTATATAAACTCAAAGCCTAGTTTCTGCATAGCAGTAAGTGAAAATCTACCCTTTGGATGCCTGTTTATTGGTTTTTTCAGCCTTGGCTTTGGTTCCTGCAACCTCCAAAAGGAGAAAAAACTAAAATTCCAATATAAATTGTCAGAGAAGATCATACTGCAATGAAGAAATGACTGTAGAGCCTTACCAGTTTTTATTCAGAAATGTTTTTCACAATTTGCAGGCCAGGTATTCTTCAGAAGAAAAATAAAGATGTGGGAAAAAATGATGGGAAATATACCTGACACACAAAACCAGAGGAAAAATAAGATCCAGAACCTCGTGTCAGCTATGTATGACTCATACAAATGTTCAGTGTGTATTTTAAAACCATATACAGACAATACATATGTAAGAAATATTTGTAATATCTGAACAGAACTGATATCCATTCTAAGCAGAAGGGTCATCTCTGTCCTCATCTATTCAAATTCTGACTTTTTGTTTATAGAATGTATGCAGAAATGTTCTGTGTGTTAAATATATGGCTGGGTGTAACAACATTTACAGAAAACAGCAGCTAATGTGGGCTTTCAGGATGACATGTAAGACTTCAGAAACCAAGAATTTTTGTTTCTGTTAGTAGGTGATGTGCTTTGGAGTATAAATTGCCTTAACTAAACTCTCATCACAGGGTGAGTGCTTTGGTGCTTTGGTTATTCCTATTTTCTCCCCTTTTCTTTTTTTTTTTTTTAAACCCGGACAGTGCAATAACATTTCTGTGTTGAAATATGAAGTAGATGATCATTATGTTTGTAAATGAAGTAGGTGTGTTTTGCTTATATAGAAGGTCTTAATTCTCACTTAAAATAAGTGACTCTGATCATTAATGATTAGCTGTATTTGCTATCTTTTAACTCTAATTTTTTGTCATTCTTACTACCTCCCAGAAAGGCACTTCTTCCCAGTGCTGCTGTTATGTTAAAAAAGATCAATTAATATACTTAACACAATGAAGCATGCAAGTGGAGAATATGTGAGATTTTTGCATGACTTTTAGGAACACAGAATTCCAAGGCTTCTTACCTGGTGTGCTCTTGTCCACCCAGATCCACTGTGGGACCTGAGAGCAGTGTACAGCATAACCTTAGGGTAGAAAAACCTGGCAGCCTTATTTCAGAGGCTGTGAGCCTTGGCTTTATGGAGGATAGCTTCTTCTCTGCCAACTCAGCTGCAGTTGCAGGTCCAGAGCCCTGGCAAGGGAGAAGGGGGGAAGCCACGAGCCTGGCAAGCTGCCCCAAGTGAGCACCCAGGGCACCAGAGCGGCTGGGAACCCCTTCTGTGGGCATGGCTGTCTGGCTGCAGAGTTCTTGCTTGCCAAGGACTTGGGTTTGGGATATTGCAGAGGCACATGCTCTGGGATTGTTTCTGCCTGGCCCTCAGCAGTGTTCATCCTTGTCCACAGAGCCATCTCCTTGACAGTGCCTGGTGCCCACGTGGGTCAGCTGTGGGGTAACAGCTGGGGACCAACTGTGTCACTGCACCACATTGTTCTTCTGCTAGGAGAGAGGCAAGGAAAGAAACCTGTAATTGCATTTAATATAACTCCTCTGCTCTCATATCTACCAAATGTAAAATGGCTCTTTGCCATTCACAACTTTATTTTTGTTATTAGAAGATAGAAGCATATTTGCTAAAATGATGAATGACTTGTTTGCTTATTGTAGGTATTGATTGCTTTCATTTTGTGACAGGTCTGAAATGCACATACTTGAGACAAGTCCAAGTAGACTTTATGCACTTGACAGGTTTGACTGAATCATGATGGTCTAAGAATTTGTTCGGGAAATTAGTTCAACAAGACATGCAGCTGAAAGAGCTGCTCTTTTGTTACGTGTATTATAGGACTGGATTATTAGCTGAAAAACAATATCAACAAAAATGCAGGAGGGGATTTGTGTGAGATAGTCCTTTTTTCCTGCAAGCTGTGGAAGCAGAAGTGTGAATAAACTGCATCGAAAGGCGTGATGAATGCAGTCTGGTAATCAAATGTTCTGTTATATCTGACACTTACCTTGTAAGTAGGGCTGAAAGTCAAGTGCCTGCAATCAGCAGAGAAGTGTAGATGCATTTCCATTATAAATTAAGTAGTCTAATTGTATTTGGTTGGCTTTTGTTGTGGTATTTTAAAATATATTAGGCTACTTCCGAGCAAGAAGTTTTATTTTGTGATGTTTTAAAAAGGGCACGTATTTTTTAAGTTGTGATAGTGCAGGTGTGGCTCTGATAGGAGCTGATGGTTCAGGCCAATCCTTGTCAACCTCTTCACTCTGTGATTCAGACTTGGCACTTTCTTTTTAAATTTTTAAAAGTGTGTTAAAAAAACAAAAGAAAAAAATATTTTGCTAGGAAGGGTATGTCCACTGGGGCCCTTCCAGTTGAGCTGTCTTAGTATTTTTTTCCCTGTCTCATAGGGGTTTTTTGGTCTCACGTTCATATCAATCCCTTGGGAATTCCTCTACAGTTGTGTTTGGTTTTTACCTTTGTACACATTGTGAGCTAATTCTATGAATGGTGTTTGTAGACAATAATGATGAAAACATTTACTAAGACCCAAATTCCTGAGGGTGCAGATCCTTAACCTGACTGTAATGCTATACTAACCTGACTGCAACACCACAGTAGAGGGTAACTGACAGCCCTTGCTTATTTTATTCATACGGGTTTTGGTTTTGGTTTTTGCTGGTGGTTTTGGTTTTGTTTGGTTTTTTTTCAGTGCAAGCTAAGATCCTCACTTGTGCTTTTTGTTTCATAAGGGGTTGTGGTGATTTGGAAAATCTTACACTGTATTGGAAAAATAAAGATTTATTTTAAGGTGCTGCATCTTTTTTTCCCTTTTTTTATTGCAGCAGAAACTTTTTGAGAAATTAAAGTATTAGATCAAATTTTGTGCGTTTTCTTGGGTGAGATGCAGTAGATACCTTGCAAGTGACCTGGTACTATTGCCAGATGAAGTTTACAGGTAATAAGAAATGCATGGAAGTATTTAACAGTGACTTTAAAATTTTTTTAATAAAGCCTATGACATCAATAAAATATTGAGAAGGACAAATAAAGAAGAAAGAAGAAATAAACTAGGGAAATTGTCTCACTTCTTAAAATGTGCAAAAATACACAAATCCTCTGTGTATGAATACATGAATCTAAATATCAAGAATTTAAGAACTGGTGTTTTAGATCATGCTGTTTTACATTTAAAATGTCATGTAGCAAGATTCACAGATGTTATAAATCCAAAGGAATTTCTTTAGTCCAGGAGTGGGGAGAAGGATTGAAACGGAAAGCAATGATTTAATTTGTAGCTTTACTATTCAGCTGACAGGCCTTCTACATCTGCTTGTGTTCAAAGAAACCACAAAGACAAATGGATAATTGATTCATTATATGGCACCAGGAAGGAGTTACCTTATTCGAATAATCTGACTGATAGTGTCAGTTTGACAAAAATTGAAGTTTTGAATGATGGTCCTTAGATTTTTGTTTGTATGTGTTTGTTACTGCAGCATCATTAACCCTTAGGGATACAGTACACAAAGGGAATAATCCTGTAAAAGTCTTGAAACTTCCGTGCTTGCTGAAGGAGTTTGGTGCTTTACGGCAACACGTCTACTAATTGTTTTACAAAAGAAAGATTGAATACGTGTTGGTGACTTAACACGAGTGATTCCAGTAAGTCCTGGCATCTCTTGGAAAAATGCAAAGAGATATACCAAGGCAAGGCATGCTTGCAGGTTATTGGATCTAGCCTTTTGACAGACGAACGTGAAAACTGAGACTGCTCTGACAGTTGTGAGCATTCATTCATTTAAATTCAGGCTCCAGAAAGTTAAAATTACTCTGCTTTGGAAATCTGTGTTTACCCATTGCTGCTGAGATTTTTTGGTACTTTCATGTGTTTGGGACTAAAATGGCACATGCTCTGTTATCAAACTCCGAACTTATGACTGTGTTTTGACGAGTAGCGTTTAGAACCAAAAAAAAGGTCTGCCTTCAAAATGGTTTTGCTCAGTCATTCTGCAGTATCGTGAGCACTTGTCATTCAGCCAGTACTATATAATGATAAAGAGAAGCTTCACAGAGGCCACTGGCATGGGTGTAGAATATCAAATAGAAAGGAGGTATCTAGAAACAGAGGGGCCAAAAGCTCCTTTGTGACTTCTTTGGGACACTGTACAGCCAGGTGAAACAGACTTGTAAAAGGCAACAGGGATGCACTGCAGTGACCATCTTGAGGACTGTGGCTGTGCATATGGGGAGCTGAACAGGAAACCAAAGTTCTAGGTGCTTGGCTGTCTTTGTTCTAGGGTGGTGGGCAGATTTTCATTAGCAATGTTGCCTGCAATGTGAATGGTTCACTGGCAGACTCTGAAGGTAAAAAAATGATAGGTAAACAATTTAAAATTCTTGTAGTGTCTCTTTCAGTTTGAGAGGTCTAGCTTCAGAAAAATTTTAATGTATCGTGTTAAATGTGAGTATGAATCCTTGATACAAAGTGCTGCTTTGTATTGAAAGATTGAAAGCTGTGTCAGAACTTGTCTTGGTGTGAAGGAGTTTATCTATGTAGTTTACGAGCATTTATGCATACCTGGTCTGTTTCTGATACCTAAATGAATGAGCAGATCCAAACAGCATTTCACTTTGGCAGAATTTTTTTCCCCATTTCTTGTTTGTTTGCTTTGTTTAGTTCTTTTTGGGTCTACAGTAATTATTTTACTGAAGTGTATTTCTTCCCAAAATTACTCTGATGTGAGCTTCTAATCTAAATTGAGAAATACTCACTCCTCTATCATAAAGTTGTGTCCTTGCTCAACCTTGAAAATGAGGTAGCTCTCCCCAGCTAACAAAATGAAAATTTCACACTTGTTTCAAACTCTGAGTCATCCTCAGGCATTGCACCTGAAAGTCAAAAACCTTTTATGCATGTACAAGATTTTAGATTCTGTTTATAGGAATCCAACAGTGGCTAGTTTTTTCAGTCTCCAGGGCTGCCTTTGCAGACAGGAAGGTAAAGAACACACTAGCAAAGCATGTACTTTTATCTGAAATACTTATAAATTACTTTTCTTCTAGTACTTAGTACGAATGCCTACAAAATACTGTGCAACAAAATAGGGGGTTTTGTGCAGTACAAATGAAAAGATTGCTGCTTGATTGTGATGATCCGTTCATAATGGTCTTCTCAATCTTTGACCAGTGCAGCTGTCTAAACTAGCTCCTAACCTATCTAATGCTTGTAAGTCCTAAGATTGTGGATAAGCTCCTATTTTTAATCATTCAAACACAGCAAAACTTTGATATATCATCGAAATACCTTTCCCACTTGTGGGAGTTGAGGAACAGGAGAGGCTGGTTTGTGCTAGAGGATGCTCTGTGGTATTTCTGGTGTTCTGCCCCTGCTCTTGATAGTTTTGGTGTCACAGCTCAAATAAGTGGGCTACATTGTTTTTCCAGAAGTTCTGGACTGAAGTTCATGGGTACATTGGTGCTGTCTGTTTTGGATGCGGCCTTTGGATAGTCTTCTACCTTTTTGAAGTCACCCATAGACATTAAAATTTGGGCACAACTGAGCAGTTTAAGTAAAAGAAGGAATAAAGGTCATAGAGCAGTTGAGCTGGGAATCTGAGTGTACATTATTCAGCATCTAGATTGCTGACAACAGCAGTGGAGTTTTCTCTTGGTGGAAGCAGAGGCTGAATCACACCTTCTTTTAGTTACGTCAGTTGGGAATCATCTGGCAAGTGAAAAGAGTACACCAGGTATTGATGTGCAGACACCAGGGATCTTGAAGAAAGATCCTTCCTATTATCATTTTAACTTGCCCTGTCAGTTTGAAACAGGTTGTGCTAGATACTTAGTTACCTTCCAATTAAATTGGAAAGCCTGAATTAATCTATATGGTAAGATTTGAGGGAGCTAAACGTAAAGCACTACAGAAATGCAAAGATTGCATTACTAAAATTACCATTAGAGAGGGACAGTGGCATGACTGATGCCTCCCTCCTTGCCACGTAGAAGGATGGAGAAGGTGATGCTGAGAAGTAGCTCATGGTGAGAGTTTCTTGGGTGTAACTGAGCTGCATTCAGCTGTGTGTAGCTCATAATGTAATAGTGGCACCCCTGAGATATGGTGTTTCCCTGAGGTCAGGGTGGGGTGGCTAGGAGAAAGTCTGATGGAAATAGGGTTGTGCTCTCCATACACTCCAGATGTTGTGCCTAGTGTGAATCTCCTGCCTTCAGTTTTAGCAATTCCTGAAACCATACACTATTTTTTCAGCCTAGTGAATGACGATAATGCATGTAAGTAACCTTGCATGTTAGGAAATCAAAGCAAACACTTTGCAGTGTTACCAGAATAACGTATCATGTTCAGTATCTTTTACAAGAAAATAAGAGGGGAGAGAAGCCTCAATATCTGTTTTGTTTCTACTCATCTGGAGTAAATGTCTTTACTTGAACTTATGTATTTGAGGTGCAAGATTTGTGTGTTTTCACATTTAATGCTTACTTGATCTCTAAAAATTCACAGAACTTCAGTGACATATAGGTGTAAATTAAGACACCATCTGAAAACATTAATATAGAAGGTCAGAAGGTGCTTTTAACCTTTATATTGGGATGTATAGGTCTGGTAGTTGTAGTTTTCATTGGATTTTTATCCTCCCCCCGTGAATTTTTATTTTGTTCTCATTGTTCACTGATCAGAAGTATTTTCTTAGAACAGAAATTTCTGCTGACATGTCAACTTCAGACTGTTATAAAGATAAAATTTGATGTCACAACTGCAGGTTCACAGCAAGGTCTTGTTTAAGACAAATAGCAACACTTGCTTGCTGAAGACAAGACTCAGATAGTAAACAGATTAGCTAGGTGTATTGCACGGCTCTAATTATGATGTTATCTACAAACCCAAACTCCTCAGAGTTATAGCTATGTGACAAAAACACATTTGATAAGTTTACTGTTGATCCAAAGTGGCCCCAGAGGTGCTGAGTGACATGCGTAAAGGATTGTGAATGTAGCTTTGAACACAACCAAACACAATTGTTTCTTGTGTAACAGTACATTTTAGACTATTCCTGTTTTCAGGTATTTTTCTTGCCTTGGAATATTTGAAAATTGCTAGTTATGTAAAGAGGAGAAATACAAAACTCCATTTATATTTATGACTTTTTTCTTTTTTTTTTCTAAACAGGAATGAACATCTGCACAGATGCTCTCAGTGCAAGGTTGCTAAATATTGTGGTAAATCTTGTCAGGTAAGATGAAAAACAACAGCTATAAAGGGTTTTAAGAAAACAGGCATTTGAACAGTTTATTTACAGTGTATCTGTGCATTTTGCATGTTGTCATACCTCCACACTGCAGTTTGTTCTTTGTAGTTTTGGACAGAGTGGATAAACGTGCTGCCTTGTTTTATTTCAATATTTTTATAGTTATAAATATAAGATTATAATCAGTGAAATAGACAAAAACTAAGTTGAAATGTTTGACCTTCTTATGTTGAGGACCCCAGGCCTGGATGCAATACTCCAGTGAGGTCTCACAAGAGCAGAGCAGAGGGGGAGAACCTCAACCTGCTGGCCATGCTGCTTTCGTGCAGTCCAGGATATAGTTGGCTTTCTGGCTGGCAATTGCAGGTTGCTGGGTCGTGTTGAGCATCTTGTCAACCAACACCCCTAAGTCTTTCTCCTCAGGGCTGATCTTTTCATGTGTCATGTGCTTCTATAAACAATTCTGCCGTAGTATAGTCTGTAGTACTCTCAACACGCCCAAACCCCTCCTTTTGGGGATTAAAACATGGAGAGGGAAAGGAGGAAGATATATCATTTCGATTCATCATATGACAGGTGTGCAACGTACCTTAGGTGCTTACTGTAACATCAATAATAATGTCACAGGTAGCTTTATTATGGAGATGATAAGGAAAATGTGGTTGTAAAGGGTATAGAAGACAGGGTATTGCAAGGTAAGTTTAAAACAATTATCTTCCAGGAGAGTCATTGGTAAAGCTTCTGCACTGGCATTGAACTGCATGACCAAATCTGCAAGGTGTAATGCAGTGACCTGTTCCAGCTTATGTGTAGAGGCAATGAGTGTAAGAAATGGGGCTTCCTCCCTGGGGAACACAACTATGTGAATATGCTTCAAGGGTTTATAAAGCCTGAAAACCATCTTGGGTATCTCTGCTTTATGCACTGCAGTTCATGAGCTTGAAGCCATCCACAGTTGTAGATATTGATTTCAGTGAGACAGGCTACTGCTGCTGAAAGTAATCTGCACTCAAAATGCTGTGTA
Source organism: Scytalopus superciliaris (assembly GCA_013400415.1). Taxonomy (NCBI): domain Eukaryota; kingdom Metazoa; phylum Chordata; class Aves; order Passeriformes; family Rhinocryptidae; genus Scytalopus; species Scytalopus superciliaris. The sequence goes on along the minus strand of VXBX01000312.1, from coordinate 547,647 downwards.
CTCGGTTACCTAATGTCTTGAACTGTTAATATACATAAATTATTATTGAATAATGTTATATAATATCCTGTGGTATTAGGTAGCAATTGAGAGTAACAGGAAAAAAAAAGTTATTTTTTAGTCAAAATCGTGAATTTATTGGGATTGATGACTCAGGACAGATGATCCAGATAAAACTGAGACCAGCCAGATCTCTTTGCTCTGGAGGACTGTCCTCTATTTCCTATTTATTCTAGTAAGGTAGTTAAACTATCATGCAGCTCTGGTTTTACAGGAACCGTTAGCAAAGCTAAACCAAAAGCTTTGTGCCCTACTTAGCTTTAGTGCAATTCATTAATATGTGCACTTCTAATTGAATTAATCGGTCAACAAATAAACAGCAGGGTATTGAATGAAACTTCAGTGTGCACATTTAAAAAAGGGAATATTGGCAGAAGAGGACTATTTTAGTTTTATAAATACAGATAATTTTGAAATGCAAATTATGCAGTTGGATTTGCAGTTTATGCTTAGCTGCAGAATGATTTGATTATTTTTTGATTGTGTGTTAAGTGAATACTGCAACTCAAAACACTTAGGCTTAAAATCTTTTAGTTTTCTGGTGTTTTGTGGTTAATACATTAAATGAAAACAGAATTAATGTAAAAACCTAACTTAAAGAAAAAGGTTCATCTCAGTAGCTGAACTAGGTTTAGGATAAAGGTGGGCTTTGTGAGGGAAACTTCAAAGTAAACGCAGCAGGAGATTTCTGTGTTAGGATGTACCAAAAAGAGCCACCTTCAAATATCTTGTAAACATCTTCATTTGCTTTAAAATGACAGATGGCAGAAAAAAACTTCCTTTAGGCTGACCTTAAGGAGAAGAAATAGTCTTTTGAAATATTTATCTTTTTGGGCCTTGCTGTGAGAATAGTTATTCTTTAAGGGGATATGTATGCAAAGCCAGGAGTCCTGAAAAAAAAAAAAAAAGAAATCAGAATAGCTAATTTTTACAAATCTTTGTAATGTCAGTATTGAAAATTACAAGTGAGTTGTTCCAAATTTCAAAAATCATTAATTTTCAGGCCAGTTGAAGCAAGCTGATTTCACTTCTACCACTTTAATTAACTTAAAATAACATTAGAAATGGGGAACTGGAACTTATCACAAGAGATCCTTTAGGGTGACCTTTTTCAAATGAATTCTGATTTCAGTATCAAGTATATGCAGACTTTTCGCTTTTAATTTTTTTGTTTTCAGTCAGACCTTGTTGACTTTCATCCCTATTTGGCATTTCTCTGTTGTAGCCCCTTTCCTGCTTGTTGATGCCTAATTTCATGGGACTGTCTGCCTACTTGCAGTGTAATGTTGGTTGAGTGTCTCTTCAAATGCAGAGTTACCCCATCTGCTGCTCCTCATAACCCTCATAATTCTGTGATCTCCCTAGGCAATGTTTATTAATATGGTGCATCCCTTAGATTGGGAACCAGTGATATAGAAGATAATCCCTGACAAACAGGATAGTCATTTCAGGCAGAATTCACAATGTGACATTATCCAACATTGCTGCAATAATTTAATAGAACGGAAATGTCTTAATAAAAAAAGAGACACATTCTATAAAAAGTGAACAATCCTGTGTAATTTACAGATTGTTTCCTTTTAACAAATCAAAACCTTCCAATGGAAAAATATCCTTTTCATTTATTTTTTTTTCTCTTAATGAGCTCTAGTCTTTAGCTGCTTTTCATTAGCACATTAATCTGCAGGAAGAATTCCATTTTTGTCATCCTGCATAGGAGATAAGGGAAACCTTTTTTTCATAAACATTGGTTTAGGATATTCCATAGGCTTAAGAACGGCTGTGAAAGAATGGATGCACATTGGCAAAATAGCTCAGCTGAAAATGTGCAAGATGTTGAAGGTATATGTCAGTGGTCTTTTTGCCCATGCCCAGAGCCAGCAAGAGGTGATCCTGTGCCAGGGTTGGTCAGTGAGGCATTAGCATTTGTGTGGTGCTGGTTCAGTAGGCAGACTCTCAATCTGCTACCAGTAACCAAGTGTGTGCTGCACCATCTCCTAAGCCATGTAGGTGCTGACCCTTTTCACCTGGGTAAAGCCTGAGGACTTGCGCTTGGGATACACTGAACTTGAGTGAGAGACAGTGCTTTGGGAGAAGATAAAAGGAGGGATATTCTTTCCAAATTACTGCATGAGGAGGGCTGCATATTGCCCTGCACTGATCACTTGCCTTTCTTTGCCTCCTTCTATTAGTGTTTGTTTCTAATAGGGAAAAAAAAAATCTATTGCAAAATCAGAAGACCTTCCCTGGCATGGAGGAGAAGGGTCACACCAGGTGGTGATACCTCTGCATTTACAGTATTTATACTCACGCTGGATCTGGAATACAAAAACCTTGACTGAAAGCCAGGATATGCAGAATTAAGAAAACTCTCCCATGAAGAACTGTGGGACTAACATAAGCCTGACCAATATGTACTATTAGAGACTGGCTTTTAAATTAAGTCTCTCCAGGGTCACAAATCTTCATGGTTTCATATTCTGTAATTTGTATCGTTGTAGCGGTAGTGAGAAGAAATACTGTTGAATTTAGTTATGCTTAATGCATTTGGAGCTTCCCCTCTCTCCCTGACCAGTTGAGAGGAAGTTAATGCAGTCCCCATTCCGGCTCCTTTTGCAGAGGAGTCAAACTAATTCCTTTTTGGCATCAGTTTTGGCCGAAGTGCTGTTTCATGGGAGGCATGTGTTTGAACTGTTCTTATCCTATGGGAACACATCACAGAGAAACATGGCATATGATGCTGTGTGGTACAGCGTATTTCATCTCATTAGGGTTTTATTGGTTGGGTAAGCTATTAATCATTTTGATGTCACCTCTAGCATATTTAAAATTCTGTGCAATATTTATGTAGAGAAAAAAATTTGACAGATACAGGCTTACTCCAAGGAACATTTTTAGTTTAAGTGGGATAAAAATGCCAATATAATTATATTACACAGAATGATGTCTGGACATTTACAAGCATGGCCTTGTTTCTTCTAGACAAGGATAATTCTATTCAGCACTAAATATTTAACTTTTATTTGTCAGACAGCATGTGACACTAACTGTATATGGATTAATGCCTTCTTGGTGTCATTTTTTTCTGTTGTAGAGTTATGAGTAAAGGAAATGAAATCACAAATCTTGCATGTATCTGAAAGAAATAAAATGTCCATTTTATTTATTATGTGTAAGCCACAGGGAAAAAAAAAGTCCTGAGTGATATAGAATAAATGCTACTGGTGCTGAAACCTAGTTACCTGAAACAATTCCCCCACTGCAGTTTAAGAAGAAAATTATGTGATTGCCTTTGGAATCTTTATAACTTGCATGTCAGCATCTACAGGTGGGATGTGCCATTTCCCCTCTCTTTTTTTTTTTTTTTTAATTGCTAAACATGTACTTTCTTTATATTAGGCATTTTAGCATTTTCTCCATGGCAGTTACCTAACAGAAACTGTTTTTCTGAGTTACATTTTTTTCCTCCTTACTTCATATCTGTGAGAAAATGTCACCTTCAGAAGCCCACGGTTATTCTGAGTTCTTGTCATTTTGGCCAATTTTTGTTGTGCCCTGTTCTTTTAATTTGCTCTTAAAACTATTTTAAACAGCTGAGTGGCTTCAAACATAAATGGTGAATATGCAAATAAAATGTGCACATATGTAGTATATTAATGAGATGGACTTTTTGTAAATTATAAACAGAATTTTCTGCATGTGAAGAGGAAATACAAGGAAAAAATATGATCAGAAATTGTCTCTTCAAGCATGTTTCTTTAGCTGACAGCTCATTCTTGTTGCTACACTGATCTGAGGAAAACAATGAATGAGGGGAAAAAGAGACATATTTCAATATATAGCAGCTTTCTTCTGTCTTGTCATCCTATTTCTTCTCTGCTATGGAAGTGTTAGTCTCTGTGTTCTACTTTAATTAAAGTGGCCCATAAAACAAAAGTTGCAGGTTCAGATAGTATATGCAACTAAAATATTTTTGGTTCCATCTTCTATTTTGGTATCAGTGACCACTCCTGGTCTGAACTGTGAAAATGTCATCACCAGTCCTCCCAGCCATGGGCATTAATGCCTCATCAGCTCAGGGGTCTTTGGGGACAATTTTTGCGGCACTGAAAGTACATCAAGCTTGACCATTGAGCAGTCACATTTAGTGAAGTGGCTAGACTCCCAAGTCTCTGCAGTCTTGATTGCTAAGAGAACACATGCCTGGAGTGTTGTGTATGTTGATTAGCATCCTTTCCAGTTCTCTCCCATCTTGTGAAACATGCAGCTACGTACTTGCTGCTTCTTGACACAACAAAGTGAGGATCAGAGCCCATTTGTTTTGTCTAATAAGAATTTCAGCTAGGTGGAACCGTGATATTAATTTAAACTAAGCTGGTGATGCAATTTATAGCATGGTGCATAAAGGTAAAGAAAACTATTTGTATAGCAGCAAGATGGGGCAAAAAATGAAGATGTTTCTTCAATGTTTCTGTGCAGTTTTTATTCTATCTTCCCTTGCTCCTTTTGTGCACTAATGGTGTCAGACACAATGTTTGTATATGGTACCATATATAGTATGAAGCAGAGTGAGGTGAGGTTTGTATTGACAAGGAACTGGACTGGGAACTTAACTATGCGTGTTTTGTTTGTGTTTCCCTTAGATTTTCTAGAAGTTAAATTCTGAGGTAGCATAATGGTGATAGTGTTGTGTTCTGAACCTGCACTGCTGTAACTCCAGTGTCCATCATATGAGTTACACAATCATTTACATTTGAGGAGGAAAGGGCATGATGGGCTTGGTTTGAGTGGATAACCCAGGACTGTTGTTTTCCACAACACTCATGTTTTAGCTGCATTCTTAGATTATGCTACTAAAGTATGTATACTGCTGTTTCTTCTCCAGTTGGCATCCGAGGTTGCCTCTGTTGGACGGTTAGTGTACATCAGTACCTGAGGAAGGTCCCCTTCCTGGTCCTTTGCAGCTGACTTTCAGCTTTGAGCATATTTGTGTGCATATATAACTATAAATAACGATATATATAAAATAAATGTGTATATATATATAAAATAGGATACATGTTATGTAAAATAACATGCACTTTTTTTCCTATTTCTTCCTTTTTCAAAAATCCTAATAGAAAGAANTGTGTGCATATATAACTATAAATAACCATATATATAAAATATATGTGTATATATATATATAAAATAGGATACATGTTATGTAAAATAACATGCACTTTTTTTCCTATTTCTTCCTTTTTCAAAAATCCTAATAGAAAGAAGCTTGGCTGGATCACAAGCGGGAATGCAAGTGTCTTAAGAGCATTGAGCCGAATTTTCCTCCAGACTCTGTCAGACTTGCTGGCAGGATTGTTTTTAAACTAGTAAGTGACATTCTTTTCAATAAATTCAGTGCAGCAGATTCAGATAAATACTTTTTCACTCTACATTTTTAATGTGATTAAGAACTAGAAGGCCAAAGTGACTGGGGTTGCTGAACAAAATTGGCCTGCATGTTGCATTACAAGATTACTGACTAATTTGCAGAAGTGCTGAAAGGATCAAGAGATACCAAAATGGACATAACTAAGCTTAAGGAACCTGTTTGTTGACCTTCTTTTCCTGTGACTATGTGATAGCATTCCATACTTATTTCTGCCTGTAAGGAAAGCATAGAGAGACTATTTTTTTCTTCAATACTACTAAAGTTATTGGTATTTTTGTATTGACTTCGTGGAGAACTTCATTCAGCCTCATTTGAATGAGTGGTAAAGGCAGAAGCACTGTTAGCCCTTTCTTTAGAGGGCAGAAGTCCATGCTTTCCATGTTGGATTCTCTTAATCTCAATTATATTTTTTTTTTCCTTTTTCTAAAGTCTCTTCGAAGTCCCGGGTGTCTGACATTTCCACGGCTTGATTACTTTATGTGGACTAAATTTTCTGTTAGGTTAAGCGGCTTATGACTGTGTGGGATTGTAAATCAAAAGGGATTTGCTCATTTTTTTTTGCTAAGTTTTCCATGATGCTCTCTGTCTTGGCTAAAAATGTGTGCATTTGTTGTGGTCTGAGGTGATAAAATATGATTTCACATCATACATTGTTGGGAAGAGTTTGTGTGTAATGGTTTTTAAAGGGCAAATATGTACCTAGCAATACTGTGCATTACTTATAGTCACATGAAATATGAAACTGCAAACATCATAAATTGCTTTCAGTTATACTGTGAAGGGCTGAGGTAAAATACTAAAGGTAAGCTGCCAACATGTTAAAATAAGAAAATCTGTAGAAAGTGTTATAACAGCAACAAAAAATTAGTTTTTTTAAGATAGTTTATGCAAAGTATGGGATTCATGTTGATGCTGTTAACCTTACCTAATTATCTTATGGGCATATCACATGAAATAATCTTTTAGAGTGTTTTCAAGATAAAGCATGGTATGTAAGTGTTAATTATCTGGTTTTCTCTACAGCTCAGACAATCAGTATGCCTTTCGGAGAGACTGTACTCTTTCTCTGATCTTCAGTCAAGTAAGTAATTCCAGCCGTATTTCAGGAAATACTTCCAAGGTCTGCTTTACAGGATGGCCTTCTGATTTTCTTGCAGCTTGCCTTCTGAAGGTTTGCTCTGTAGAATATCAGAATCAAAGACAAAACTTGCAAAAACCTCTGTGAGGAAGAATAGGTTTTTCAAAGATAAAGGAAAAAACATGTGTGTCTTTCTCAAGCCAAACTTCCACCTCATTTTTTGCCTTTATGTTTTTTTCTCATTTTACAGCACACATCTTGCCTGTTCAGGTTTTAATTGACCTGATGTCTGCCTTACCACATGCAGTGTCAGTATTTTTACATACATATACAAAAATGCATATATTTTTACATTGAGATTTACTTTAATATGTATGTGCTATTGTATAAAGCTTTAAAATAACTTTCAGAAAAAGGAAAGAAATCTAAAATTTCCAAGGGATATGTATATGTCTTTCTTCCACATGACTTTTCAATGGAGAAAACAAGATGAAATTGTGCAGTTATTACTTCTGTGGTTTCACAAGTGTCAACTGCTTGGGTAGAAAAGAGTGCTCATTACAATCTCTCAGCAGAGCTAAAGTTGAAATAGAAAACATTTTTTCCAGTTTTTGTGGCATCTTAAAGGTTAAAGATTTAGAAAAGAAGAGATACATCCTTGGTTCATTCTTGCATCTTGTTTAGAGGGATTTTCTGGACAGTAACATGAATATTTTGATTACCTCAATGTTTTTATAGTATTTTTCAAAGCTTTGGTTATAAACCAGCTTGCTCTATTGATATAGTTAGAATAAAACCTACATACACATAAAAATTGCAATACACAGTATTACATTTTACTTCTGTACATCCTGACGTTCTGCTGCCTTCTCCCAAACTGCAAGGGCGAAAGACCTTAATAAGGCAGCGAATTAAAATGAATTAAATGTAAATTATTTAAAACATTGTGATTTTCTGCAATGAATATTCTCAAATCATGTCATGAAGGTTTATGAAGAACTGATGCTTCAAATGAAGTTAAAGTGATCAAGACCATGGACTCATGCTTTATGGCACTGCTGGGGTCCAAGGGAAAAGATCTCGTTGCAGAGTGGGACAGGAGGTACTGGAGGGAATAGTTTCCCTTTAAAAATTAAATATTGGTTCCTTGTTCAGCAGTTGTCTCTAGTGTGGACAAAGATTTTTGTGTAACTGATCTTTCCATACAGACTGAAGTTTCACAGCACCCTTCAGGAGATGATCTTCACTGGAGAAAAGGGGAGTAGTGTGTTAAGTTGTATGGAGAGAAATGGTACAAAAATCTGTATAGTGATTAGAAGCTTCTACTAAATGTCTCATTCTTAAGGAAATGCTGATATGGCCTGTGATGCAGATGGGATGACTGTCCTCTCACTGATAGAGAAATGATGGTACGTAGCCAGTTAGTTTAGGAGGAGGCAGATGAGAATATTTCATCTGTATTTACTCTAGGAGGTTTAATAACAATTCCTGTGTAATCTTCTTAACTCCACAGCACAAAGTGTTCAGGACTCCTAGACATTAACTGAGGTTGACACTTAACAGAGTACAGTACAAATGGCCTGTGCACAATCTTATGTAAAGACTTTGGCTGATATCTTTGCTTTCCTCTTTAGAGTGAGTAGATGGTCTTTATGGTTTTGCAGTTAAAATAGTCCAAAAGTGTTTTGGTTTGGTGTGACAACTTGTAATAGCTGTGATGCTTTTTGCTGTCTCTGTATCCCTGAATTGTTACTGTTATTTCAAAACACTTTTCCCATTTGCCGCACAATTTATGGATGGTGTTGATAAAGATTTCCTTTTTTTCGATACTTAGTAGAATCTGTAGGAAGGTCAGAAATGCATTTTCATTAGAGGCCTGAGTATATAGGGGAAAAGATTTCTTTGAAAGGAATCACATGAACTGAAAATGCAGGCTGTAATCTTCTGAAGCAAAAAAATTCTCAGGAAGCATCTTTGTAATAGAAGATAGTGTTTCAACACTAAGCAGAAAATGTGACAGTTCTAATTCATATTCCTTTTTTTCCCCTTAATTTTTATTTTTCCCCAGCTGGAAGTCCAAAATATTTAAAAATTATCATGGTCACTATGCTGTCTCAGTCTGCTTTACACTATTACTTTTTAACATTCCTTTCTATGGTGGGTTGATTTTTAGTGTGTGAAACATATTAACAGAATAGAAACATATGAAGTCTTACACATTTTCGAATAATTCTCTGATAAAATATGTAATACATAAAACCTCCCCACCACATGTGGAGGCATCTAGCTCTCTATAAAGTTCTGTTCCCATCTGCACAGTTCCTTCAAGTTCATTGCGTACCCAGAAATTCAGATTAAGTAGGAGGGGTATGTATCAGTGTGCACTGTTACTTTTACTAGTTCTCATTTATTTTAAGATGTTTCCTTCCTTACCTATGGGCTCTCTATATGTTACCTTAATTCAGAAATCATCTTTGTTTGTGCGTACCAAGATTCAGTATATAGAAAAGGGTTTGTGTGCTGTACTATGGGCAGATAATGTGCTACTTTTCTTGTATCAGAGCTGCATAGTTAAATCCCCATGCCTTATTTAGAAAACTTTCTGCTGGTCTGTTACAACATTTTGTCTCCCACAACAGGGTTCTTAAACAATTGAACAACGTTTCTTAAAAAAAAAAAACAAGGAAAATGTTCAAAAATTTCATGTAATTTTGCTTGTGCTGTGAAAACCAGGTCTTGATCATTTGCTGTTAAGGATCCCATGGGACTTTTTGCTGGATCATTAGCTCTGGTGTCCTGGACAGATTCCAGTGTGGGTAATTGCATTCTGCTCCCATCTCTGTCAGTTCTCCCTGAAGTTCCAGTTGGTTTTGGAATTCATGTTCACATCTGTCCTAAGCTGCAATGTCCATTTATAACATGCTGTTTGTGTAATTCCTCTTCTCCATCCTAGAGGTGTTTTATTTGCTAATAGTGAAACAAACGATGCCTTCCTCTCTTTGTTATAACACATTTTGCAATGTGTGTCAGGTAGTTTAAGATGAATCACATGTTGTCTTGAATAATTACATTTGAAGAAAAAAGCATTTTTGTTTTTAAAGGATAATTATGTAACAAAGGCAAGTACATATTTATGATTTTTCTTTTATGTATTTTTAAACTTGATTGAAAATTTGCTGCTTTTCTTGAAGACGCAGTCCTCATAGATACTATACTTTTCTATACTGGAGATTACATTGTGAAGAGCATATATGTCTGGATTTCTAATATTTACATTTATTCATGCTTGCAAAATCACCCTCAAACATCCACGTTGTAAAGTGCTGTGGGCAGCTATGAAAAGGCAAATAATATGGTTAAATCATCTTTGTGCCAGATGTGGAAGGACATATCTCAGCATTCTTAGTGAGGAGTTGAAAATGATTGCTCTGGGAGAGCAAGTCTCTCCTTCCCTAACCCTAATAGGGACAGATCACTTTTAAGATTTCTCTGGAGTCATTGCTTGTTCAGAATGTTGCAGTGTCATACCAGGCATGGCTTGTAGGTAGCATTTCAGCATCAACTACTGATGACTGGAATGGGAGCAGATCTTGCAAAGTGTTACATTACACTGAGATGAAAACAATATACGTAGATATAAGTAGATAAGATAGGTGCTTCTCTAGCTCAGTATGTGGCATGAGAAGGGATACATTTGCCATAATACAGTGTACTGGTAAAATTACATTGTTCAGCTAAGCAGAGTGACCCTCAGTGGCTTCAGAGAAAGTCTAAACAGTACTGAAGAGTTTTCAAATAAGGATACTCATACCAGACTAGAATGAAATTGTAACTGGTTTCACTGGAAGACTCCTGGCTGGTAGCTAACTGTTGGTACTTGCCATTTTAGTAAGCCAGCAACTAGTGCTCTGTCAGTAGTAGTTCACAGGAGATTGTTAAAGCAGCTCACTTGTGTGTGAAATAGAAACTATGATAAACCATCTACAAGTGACAAAACAGCCATTACCTTCAAGAAGAGGGATGGCAGGTGGGATAGAGTATGAGAGACCAAGTATACACACCAGACTCCTGTTTAACGAAACCCAGAGACTGCCATTTTAATTGGATTGTCATTTTGAGTAAGTGATTAAAGAGTTAGCTTTAAAGAAGAACACAGATCTTGCATTGTCCTTCCAAGAGACTCAAAAATTTGAATCTAAAGTACATGAAAGAACCTTTGTTGGTAAAAGGTTATTTCCATTCTCCTTAAGGATAAATGTTTATAATAAAATAGCAATTCACCATTATGCAGACATAAAAGTGATTCATAGTGCATAATAAATCTCTGTCTTTTGCTATAGACTGGTGCTTTAGTCTCTACATCTTCACATTCTCCATATAGGTCTAATTTATATTGTTCTAACTGGCAGGAAAAAGAAAATGTGAAGCAGGTAATCAGGTGGTGAATTTATTAGGGCAGCAGCAGAGTTTCCCTTTCTGTGTTATCAGAGACCTGATGCATGCATAATCTCTTAATTAGAAAATAAGGCACTGTGATTCTTTCTGCTTCAGGATTTCTATCTGTAAAACATGAGTAGTGGTGCTTTATAATAAAGTGATATTTACTTAATATTCTTCCATATTCATTGTTTACCAGCTGCTGTGTGCAAAACTCCCTTTGTCTCTAAAATACTTTTCTGTTTCATCTGCTAGCATAAAGTGTTTCTGACACATCTATGGAGAGCACAGTATAAAAATAAGTACTGTTGTGTAAAGTTTCAAGTATGTTTTTAATGTGGTTAATGTTACAAACCCAGATGCCTGATTTTTGTATTTGTCTTACATCTGCTTACACATCTGCTTTATTTATCAGCTTTTGATCTTTAACTTGCCATCGTATTCATATGATTTGGCAGTAGCAACCTGATAAACTCTACTGTGTGTTGATAGGTAGCTGTCACAAAAAATGAGAAATGTCTGCCCTCTGTCAAAATTGCCCTCTGTCAAGATTAACTTTGGGACTGAAAATGTCTAGACTGTATGGCTGCTATTGGACATTTTCAAAATGTTGGTGAAATGTTCTGTTTATGACATGGTGTACTTTTTTCCCTTTCCCCTTAAGATATTGAACAGTTAAGTGAAGAAATGAAAGATGGCCTCAGGCACCTTGCACAGACGTTGCAACTGTATTTGAAAACTGAGATCCAGGATGAGTCTCAATTGCCACCTGCAATTGACTTTTTTCAGATCTTCACAAAAGTAAGTGTTAAAATCAGGTTGCTTGACAACTCATAAATTATGCTTTCCTTGTGTTCTTGATTTATTTTTGGAGGAAGTTCAGTAGATACATTGAGAACATGATATATGACAAAGTGAAATAAAGCTATTTATTTTTTTATTCAGTCAGTATTTAAGCAAAAGTATAACTTTTATATAATTGTGACACTTCAAAATTAAAGCAGTAGCCAGAGGATATTTTTTCTTTCCCTTTTTTTAAGTTATCTGTCAAAGCTAGTGGGGAAAAAAAAAAAGTTTTCATTAAAAGCCAAGCAAGTTCAAATAAAATTGAGTCAATCAACAGAAGTAATTTCTTCACATTAACATCACTCTTCAGCCCAGAATTTTTCTGCAAAATTAAGTATCTTATATTTGCAGATATACTTCCATCCCATTTTGTCATTTAGTAGTATATACCAACAGGTATTTGTGTTTTGGGTTTTTGTATCCCACAAACTGCTTTCTCCAGGAGTGTTGTGGATTATCTATTATAAACACCTATGTGTAAAGTATTTGAATTAGTCTCCACAGTGTGTAAAATATTTATTATGTTACTAAATAAATATTGTTGGCTTTTGCTGTATGTATTTTATTGCTCTCAATTCAGAAAGCTAAATTTGAACAGTGCCATCAGAAATAGTTTATATGGAGAATACTCAGTTTTAAATCCATTAAATTTTTTTGATTTCTAATTGATTGATAAGTTTTACCGTGAGATTTATCTTAACTTATGCATGTTTTAGTTGTTTTAATAAGTTGGGTTTTTTTATTAAATAAGCCAAGCTATTCAATTTTTTCTTCTGATATAAATAAAAGGAAAAGCCTCCTTTAAAGAAATGAAATAAAAATGCTATATAATGCTATATATGAATTTTTTTTACATTTTTAGAAATATTTTTGTACAGTTATAGAATTTTTTTTTTTGCTATGGACAGAGAAAATAGGAAAAATATAATCAACTGTGGTGTTTTTCTGGATTTTTTTTGTTTTGTTTTGTTTTGGGTTTTTTTTACTGGTGGTTAAACTGATGTGATGTAAAGTTGCAATTTTACCTGAAAAACCACACAATCTGAAAAACACCCAGTCGAAAGGACTCATAGATAAAAACTTTATATACTACCTAGTCTCCACTCAGACTATTTTACTGTCTTCTGTTGGCACACTGGCTTGGCCTGAACTTTGTGAGGTGCATTTCATATGGAATACACATATTGGGTCATCTGGTGTAGAGACTTTATACAGCTGAAGGTAAAGCTGCCTATCAGGTGATTGCTGCCTAACCAGTTTGAACTCAGTCACAGCTTGTAAAAAATTCCTTACAAATGCTGTTGCCTTCTGTGTAATAATAAGCTTGAGAGCAGTACTGGATGTGGGGACTTTGCAGGAGCAGTGTGATGATTGCCAAGAGTATTGGAGCACTGCTGAAGAAAATGTAGAAGCTTTTAAAATTTTTTATGTACACACATGCACAAGCACATGCACATATGTGCACCACCTCTTCCCTCCCATGTATTTTACCAAGGTGATGTTAGTGGCCATCAAAACCAGAGTGACCTTCAAGACTTCCCAGCTCCATATCTTGTTAACTGGAGAATTGGGAATGCTCCTGTTAATGGCATTTGTTCCACTCTAGCTTTGATCACAAAGATGTTTTTAACTCAGTGTATTCCATATGTTGACTGTGAATTTTTCCCTAGCCTATTGAATGGACTTCAGAGTATGCAGTTTTAAAATTCTTGTTGGGTTGGGTTGGTTTGTTTGTTTGTTTTGCCTCTGGAAATTTTGAGTCTCTCAGTCTCAGGTCTTATTTCCTTCTTTTGCTTGTTCTGATGAGTCTGTTTAATAGTCTGCCATATGAAAATAGAGAGCAAATGACAGACCTATGATGTGTACGCATATTTGATATATCTAATAATAAAAAGAATTGACAGAAGGGGTGGAACAATTTGACTGAAGAGGTGAGTTGGCTGGGGGAAAGGAGCTGTTGACTAGAGATACCCATGTGCTTTACATGGGAGTAAAATGAGTATCTCAGAGTTCAGTAAAGCACAGTGCTTTTTGGAAGACTGTTGTCACTGTCTAATTTTCCATGTGGCATTTTGCAGCCTTCCCAAATTGGTTGTTAGGTATGTTGTGAAGTGTGATATTATATTAAAATATACATTTATTATGTGCCTATTGCTAGTGAGGTGGCAGCAGGCATTTTCTGTCATTCTCCTAGAATGTTTTTTTTTTTT
>VXBX01000312.1:512890-533580 GCA_013400415.1 Scytalopus superciliaris | reverse complement strand
GTCATTCTCCTAGAATTTTTTTTTTTTTTTTTTTCCCTCAAGCTGAGTAAAGATGCTTATTCTCAGCAGGTAAAATTTAAGGCTTTGGATGTTAAATCACTGATAAGACTTTTGTGGTCTCTTCTCTATAGTATAACTAAAAAAGACCAGCTGTGATGACTTTTCTGTGTGGTCATAGAAAAAGAAATACTACAGATACATGACTTCAAGATGTAATCTTGTTTTCCCAACCTCTTCCAACATTCCTTTTAAGTTCAGTAGGTGCTTATTCGAACACTGAACTTTTTTGGATCAGTTCTTTCATTGCATGCCATAAAAAGATCCAGTCAAAGGTCATTTTTTTATTCTGTTTGATGCTGAATCCTCAAGAAGGAAAATAAGCAGACTGCCAGACAAAAGAGAAAAATGGTCCTGCAGTGAGATGACTAAATTCCAGATACTTCTTGGAAAATCTCCAACCAGATTTAGGTCAAAAGAGCTTCTCGGAAGCTCTTGTAAACAGTCTTCCTTCTCTGCTGGCCACTGCTCTTGTCTTTGTGAAAATTAATTATAGTTTTATTCACTTGCTTGTGATGCTTAATAGGCAGAGAGGCCCCCTAAGTGCAAACTTGTAGAAACTGCTGCTGCAAATCAAAGAAAATGTTACCATTTCTTTCCACGGGAAAAAATTTCACCCAATGTATTTTTAGTTTGCATGAGACCTGTGGGGGGAAAAATAGAAAGTTGTACTGGATGGGGAGGTGTTTCAGAAGGATAATGTACCTTCCTTTCTGACAGTGTTGCCCTGACCTTACTAGACAATTTGCTTTTGTATCAACTGTCCTTTGAGCTGGAGTTGAATTTTCTCATTCTTGTAATCTGATCACTTTTCGGAAGCTTCAGTTTATTTAACATGCCATTTATCAAGGTTGTGACTGTTTTAAAATTCTGATCCTCAGTATTAAACAGAATTATCTGCAGCTAATTACGTGTTAAAGCTTTAACTCCACTGAGACATTTTCTAACGTCAAGATAAATTTTTGACAGCGTGGTTTTATGGTTTAATGATGTTTCCATAACCTTGAGATAAAATCAGTCCTTGCTTTTTATCCTTCAGCTTTTACTTACATGTGTGAGGAGGTGGCCTGAAATCCTCTGAGACATTTAATGGATGCGGGATAAAGAATTAAATTTTTGGTATACATTTATGGTTCGTTTCATAATAGCAGACAGAACCATGTGAACTACTTTAAGATTTGGAATAAACTCTGTACCTACCATGTTGCCTGTAAAACTGTGAGTGACTCTACTCACTGGAATCAGGCCTAAGATGTTTTTTTTTTTTTTTTAGACCAAATATAGACTGGGTGTTTGACATAGAATTGCAACTGCTCATGTTGTATCAGAATTAACTTTTTGAGCATTTTGAGATAGTTTGAAGATTTCCAATTAATGAGAAAAAGGAAGAGATTCTGACATTTGATAGAATGATAGCCATTTTAAAGGTCTCCTAATTTCAGGTTCTCACATTTATAAAAATACTAACCTCCCTTATTAAATAACAGTAAGATAAAATCCAGTGACAATTAATGAACTGTTACATAGCAGAGTTCTAGAACAGTTTCATAATCTTAAACTAGATTTTTTTTTTTTTTTAAAGAAAAGTTTTCTAAATGGTGTTTTGATATAACTGTTAATAAAATTTGGGGGAAGAATAAAAGGTATTAGTACCAACTAAAAGAAATCTTATTGTTAAAAGGGTTTTGGTATGTATCTGCATAGGCAGAAGAGAACTAGAAGTTGAGCAGTGCCACTTGGCATTTGTGAAGTCTGAATACTAAATTATGGTAATTTATTTGGGTATCTTTTTAAGTGCAAGTTGAAGGAAATTCTCACTTAATGATATAACTGGATAAAGTACGTTTGATCTGCACATTGTTCCCTCAGATCTTTATGGCATCAGGTAGCATGTGTTCTCTGAGAACACCTTGGAATGCAAGATACATCTGCCTTGTCAAGATATTCTTCAGTACTTGTTTCAGTAACTTACTCTTTCTTAGGTTTCACCGGTTAATTTAGTAATCCATGTTACCAGGGAAATTAAAAGTGATTTGTATCAAGAATGTCAAAAGGAATATTAGGATAAAGTTAAGAGTAAAGTTACAAACAAGTCAAGAGTTGTTAAATACACACAGGTGAAGGTTGTTTTCTGATGCCAGGTCTCCTAATCTATTTAACTCTGGGTGCACCTGTTGAGTTTCCCTTTGATTAGGAGGTCGTGAAGTTCTTTTCCTGGAGACGAAAAAAGCAAGTGAGTGTTTAATTTGTTATTGCTGTTTATGTAATTCAAAGCTAATTGTACGTTGCTACCCTGCCTCATGCAAACTTGTGTGTTCGTGGTGAAGACCAGGCTAGTACTCACATACTGTTTTTTAGTCATGGCCCAGGAAACTATTTTGGAAAAATGGATAAGCTTTGGTGCTCAATATGCATATGTAAGCTGGTCAGTCTTCTTGACTCTTATTTTTATTTGAAAGTTGTAGGAGTACGTTCATCCTGATCAAACTGCATCAGAACCTTTTTCTCTTACTATTGCCATTGATTTTATTATTGCATGAGATTTATTAATGCCTTTTTACCTGAAATACTATTGATTTAGTATTTCTGTTTCTAAAATTTTGGTTGGTGGGAATATGGACATGATGTGTTCTCTCCCCTGTACTCTGTATGTGTGCTTTTAAACCAAATTTACTGCTATTAAGAACCAACTTGCAATGATCATAAATATTGTGCTCAGTTACTGCCAAAATAATTTCATGAAAATTTTTCTGTACTCTCTTTCCAGTGTATTCCATAGGAACATAACAAAACTGATAGAGTTTCATATTTGTATTGAGAAGACATGAATGATCACTTTCCTAACATTTATTGTTGTTTCTGAATTGCTGTCTTATCTAGGAAGAGGGGAATAAACTAAGATCAGCCTCTGCAGTTTGCAAAACCAAAGGAAAAGGGAAAAGCTGAGTATATTAGGAGAAAACTAAGCACTAGTTTGTGCAGCAGAGCAAACAGGCAAAATTTATTTGAATATTGGATTTTATTGTTTGTATAATTGAACCAGCATTTTAAACTCAATTTTTTTAGTGATGACAAAAATAACTGAGATTTTGGGAAGATTCAGGTGCCTGCACGTGCTTCCTGACAAAATGGCTCTCTTGGATTTGTGACAGCCTTGCAGAAGCCTGGATTAGCCAGTGTTACCTAATGGGCAGAGATCTTTGACCCCTGGAATTGAGAAGAGCACTAGAAAATGTTCATGATGCAGACTAATCAGTGTCATAAATTTCATTCTGCCTCTTAACTCCTTTGAGGAGAGGTCATATTTTGTAAGTATTAGGAGGTGAAAAAGGTTAGGAGCCATTGTTTTAGAAAGGCAAGGTGGGGAAAGTCTTGGGGGTCTTTCATAATTAATTTCCTTGGTCTGGGGTCACAGGGTTGTCTCCCATCAATTCTGCTACTCTGGAAGGCATGGGAGAATGTAGAAAATCCGAAGCTGGCCTTCTTGTTTTTAATTTTCCTCTGCCTGTCATTTTAGAATGTCTATTAAATGGCAATAATGCTTTTCACTTGCATATTACTTCTGATGAGGCTCAAGAAGAACTTCAATGAGATTTAGCAACATTTCTTTATAGTTGTATTGTGTAGCAGATAAGCATTTAGAAGAAAATTAAGGCTAATAGAAAGTGGTCCTATAGGTACCTTTTCATAAGAGTTCTATAGGCAATCAGAACCAAATCACATCTGTCCTTACCACAGTCACAGTCTGTTGCTGGTTTTCACAATATAACGGTGAACAACTATAAAGACAATTGGAATATGCACAGTTGTGAGTAAGAGGCTATATCTTAAGTTCTGTCTTTTTAATTTTGCAGAAATAATTCTATGCTGCTGCTAGGATTGTTGTCTCATGACATTTAGTTAGCTTGGTGTTCTTTCTTGAAGTCAAGATTGCAGAGGAAGTGGCAGCCACTGTACATCAGTTTGGAAGCAATGGTGTAAATAGATACTAGAGAAAAAGTAGTAACATATTAATAAAATCAGAAGAAATACTGCAGCAGTACCCTAGAATAAGGGTGATAAACAGTCTGATAAGACTGCCTTTTCTTTAATTTGCCAAATGAAAGTTGTATCTTTATAGGAAGTTATTTCTATCAGATGCAATTTTTCAGGTTTAGTGATATCCTGTCCCCACTGAGTTATAATTTGGGGATATAATTTTCCCTAGAAATTATCTTAATTTTTAGTCACAATATTTATCTTGAAGAGCAAAAGGATATTATACCAGACCATGAAACAAGGCTTTCAACCATTGTATCTTATTTTAAATTAAAGCAGTGCAATGACATTTAAAATATAAACCTTTGCTAACAAAGCTTCTTGCAGTGAAAGTAAGATCATGAGACTTCAATACTTCAAACTGAACTTCTGGTATAATTTGAGTCCCCTCATTTAGGTGTTGTGTGCACCATCTGTTTTACAAACTGCCTGTAGTATAACAAGCACTGAGTGTATAAAATGAGGTGGAAGAGTTTAAAAACAAGGAATGGTTGGGTAGAATTTGTAATAATTCGGTTGTGTGTGATAGGAAGGAAGTTCTGTTCTTGAAGGATGGGGGGGTAGCAAAAAGACTAGTTTTAAAGAAGTTTAATTCAGTGCAGATTAAAAAGCATAATCTACTAGAAAATTACTGCCTTGAGTGGGCGAGGGTTGGAAGGGTATGTGAAGAAAGTGTGTATATACTTCTTGTTCAGATGACCCTTTTTGCCAAGTTGGAAGTAAGATGACTGAGAAAGCTCTGGGTAGTGCAGGCCATTTTGGTTTGATTTGTTGCGGTGGGGTTTTTTTTTTCCCCCCCTTTAAATTTTTTATTTTATTTTTTATTTTATAGTGCAGAACTGAAAAGGATCCAGGTGGCCAGGAACTTAATTACCCTTACTTTGCTTAATGCTGCTCAGAGCATATCCACAAAACACAGTGTTTAAAAAGCCAATGGTCACTGATGTGATGTGCATCTGTTTTCTGACACCCTTATGGAGTGAACTGGAAGCAGTAATGATAAAAAGCTTTAGTGGTTGTAGTAATTGGAGTACATGTACAAATACATGTGGGGTTGAGGCACCTCCTGTGTTTAGGAAAAGGCAGCATGAAACCAGGTCATGGAGATGTTTAGTAAAGATCTGAGTAATAAATGAAAACCATTATCATCAATTTTAATAGCCTCTAATTGAGGAGGATAAGCCTGATAACTGCTTGTAATGCTGTTGGCAGCAAACTGTTCTATCCTTGTCTTTAGGATGACCTGCAGCAGGGTTGCTTAAAGCATTTTTTGCTTGTTTGTTTTGGCTTTGAGCAGAGCTAGAATTTTGTGTGGAAGGATTATTAATCAGCTCTGAGACTTGTTCAACATGTTTAATAGATGAAAAGGCAAAAAATTGTTTTCCTTCCAGAATGGCATTGATGTAGATTGATACTCAGTTGAAAAATACAATTCTCTTTGACTATAAGATGGGGAATCATGTATTTTTGGTGTTATTGGAATTATCTGAGCACCTTCAGAGCCTGTCTGAAAACGAGAATAATGTTGTCTGTCTAAGGTATGCTGTAGAGCTAAATAGCTGTTATAGTTTGTGTCAATAGAAGGTGAGACACTTGTGTCACATGTAGGCATTTCAGTGGGTGTCAATTAAATGATAACTACCTACATGAAATTTAGTCCTCAGAAGTGTGTTATCTCCCTGTTCTCCAGTATATGTCTTTTTGTTCAAACTGCAATTGTGATGTTAAAATATTTTTGACATACTCTATTTCATTAAAACTACTCCGAAGTTTGCGTAGAAAGAAGATGGAGAAAGAAACAATTAGGCTTTGACACTGGCTCAGTATCATAGTCTAGTTGATCCACTGTGCTGTGTTTCAGTTGGGTGAGCAGCTGTCACAATGTGGTTGTAGCACTGATATGCTGTAGGCTGGCTTGAGATCACTTAGCTTGTACCATAGCAACCTGAAGCTGACAAAGACTGACTTAAAGAGTTTCTTGGCATGACAGTGCTTATTGCTATTCTGTAAGAGTGGCTGGCAGCTTTTAACATATCTCCGTTCTGAATTTAAAGTAATTGTGGGCTGTTATTAATGTTTTTACAATCCCTTTTGGAAATATGGGAGTATTTTTCTAGTTTAAAATTGAAAAACTGCAGTATTAAAGCTTCCTTCCATCTTCCATTCCACAAGAACATTCTTCAGTCTGTCAACAAACCTTGTGTTTTGCCTGTACTCATAGGCATAAAATGCACCTTCTTTCTTCTTCCATTACCATCAAAGCCAAGGTTTCATTCGACTTTCAGAGGAAACTGGATTGGATACCCACTCACTGATGGATATTTCTGTGCATCACAAGGTAACTGAAGTCAGAGTTGTCTACACTCATCAGGTACTCTACCTTGCTACTAGTCAAGGTAGAAATGGTAAAGTGCCAACCTGTTGCTTTGTCAACACTCATTCAGTGGTGTGGGTGAAAATTACTTTGCTGGTTTGGGAGTCTAGTCTGGAAAGATAGTAAAGGAGGGTGCACACGTTGTTTGTTGTCTGTAACATCAATTTTCTCTGCTATGCAGAAATTATGTAGGCTAAGTAATGCTGACATATTTCTCATTTTGTAGTAATTGCAGCCTTAAGCTTTTGCTCAAATAAAAAAAAATAAATCTGTATTTAAGCAGCAATCTGCACCATTTGCCTTTGTGCCGTCTAATCTTTTGAAAGAGTCATGTTTGGTTTTATTCTGTACAGAGTATGAGGTAAAATTCCATTAGCTAGCTGATAGTGAGAAGCTCTTGCAACAGCATAGAACTGCTTGTTTTGCTTTTAAACATCCAACTATTTTATAGTTTTATGTGGTGGTTTTTTTTTTTTTTTTTTTTTTTTTTTTAATAACATAAGACAGTGTCCATTGTCCAGGTGGTAATTTAAATGTCATGAATCTGAAATAAGCATCTCTCCAAGTGAGAGATTTCATTTCCCTAAATTTTATAATTAATGTTGCATGTGTGACTATTGTTTTGGGTATTAAAAAGTGAAGTATGTCTATAGTTTTATAAGAAGTTGTATAGTAGCTGAAGAAGCAGCTTGTGAGAATATAATGATAGTGTTGGAATTTTTCTAGTGGATTTGGATCAATGACAGATATGAGTCCAACATAATTTGCTGCATTAATTATACAAGATCACTTTGTTTCTCATTCCATAGCAATTTTTTTTTCCCCATTAAACTAACTTTCTAGACATATCAGACAGTGAGCCAGTAATTTTTAAATTAAGTTCCAGTTCATTTGATTGAAAAGCCACAATTCTAAAAAGTTCCAGTTGTAAAGCTTAGTGCAGTACTTTACCAGTTTGCTCTCATTCTGTCAGTTTGCCAGCAGTGATGCTCAGGACCAAAATTTGTACAATTGCCTGGATCAGGTAACTGTGCTGACTCCACAGCTGAGTGATGGCAGGAATGACCAAGAGGAGAATTCAGCTTGTTCTTGATATCCTTACATGTGTTAGTTAAAACAGGAATAACTGCATTTAACCATCTCCTATAAAAAGAGTATACTTGAGATGATTTAACAGTGGCTGCTGAGAATCACAGCAAGATCTGTACCGTCATCTTCAGCATGCGTGAACCACAGGGTATACAATTTGGGGTAATTGTGTTAACTGTGATTTTGAAAAATATATTTTCCTAGTTAGCTTTATACGCTTCCCTAACAAACTTCTTGACTAGATGAAGATGTTAATGGGTATGCTTCCTATATTTTATTTAACTTTCTTTGTAATATCTTGTCATGGCACAAAATCAGAGAATATAAGAACCTGGAAACAAAAAGCACTCTAACAGCAGGATTTTGTACAACATTAATTGGCCTTATTTGCAAGCTTGCGTCTTCCTGGAAGCATCTGAGTTTTTGTAGAGTGCAGATGTCACACACTGGCCCTTGCTGTTTCAGGTGGTATCGGTAGATAATGAATAATAGTGCATACTCTTGTGCCAGAAAGATAAAAGCAAATCAGTATGTGGGTACAAGACCAGAGATATAACATATTCATAGCCACACAAATTGTGTGAATATAGAGAAACATTGCAAATAAATAGAGATGTGTCTGGTAGCTTGTATATTTTGAAAGAAACTGTGATCCATTGGTACATCTCTGCTTGGAAAGTGAATTCAAAGCGTGAGTGTCCAGAGCAGCAAGACACTTTTTGACCATGAAGTAGCCTACTGTTTGGGAGAAGAGTAAGCATATACACACCTGCTTTCCAAGCATGTTGCTACCAGCTCTATTTCTTTGAAAATCTTTATCAAGGAATATTGCTGCAAGCAACAGAAAACATTTAAGTTATGCTGGCAAACCTGTCAATGATATAAACAAACCAACCAGTCTAGTTTAGAATGTCCACAATTCTATGATTTCTAGTAACTCTTTTTACTACTATCCAAATGCTAGAGATTCACAAGAAGTTAAATTTGCAAGTTTAATTTTCTGATTTCTCAATTTCTAGATGAGACCAATGAGAGAAATGTGAAGGCTCACGAGAAAGGCACAGAAAGAGAAAAACAACCCCTGTTATAAGGGAACCTCTAGTTAACTTTGAGACAACACTTGAGCACCATTGTTTGCTGCCAGAGCATTTCTTGCATTTTTGGAATGAGAATACAGACGTTTCTACAGATATTTGTAGAAATTTAAATGAACATGCCTAAGTGTGATAAATGGAGATGATGAGAGGAGAGCAGGCTAATGAGTTCCTACTNGGTCTCCCCTCAGTCTCCTCTTCTCCAGCTGAACAGACCAAGAACCCTCAGCCATTCCTCATACAACTTCCCCTCAAGGCCCTTGACCATCTTCATTGCCCTCCTTTGCATGCTCTCTAATGTTTTGCATAGTTCATAATATTTTCTGTTACTTATTTTGCTAGCATTAACCTCTACACATAATGGGAAGTGGCGAGTTGTGAATATATAGCACTGTATGCTTTTAATCACTGTTTTGATGGTACCCACTTGACTGGAGTTTTATTGTCAGTGTGCAGTTTGAGGAGATTTCTCTTGACTGCATTTTTGCCTTGCTGTGGTGGAGGGGAGAAATGGTGCATAGGCAGATATAGGATAAAGCTTGTTGCACCACGCGTATTGGATCAAGCAAGCATGTAATAACAGTAATTTGTATTTATCTACTGCCTTCTCCTACGGTTTTACTCCAGAGTTCTCACAGTCTGCTTTCCAAGGCATGAAGGCAGGAGTGTGTTATGTGCTGTCTTTCTGTGGCAACTGATATTAAGTTGAGCTAGGATTAAGTAGGGAATGCACAGTTGTCTGATGATAATTCTGTGATTAGTATTGTTAGTAATTAGGAATCTCCTTGGGTCTCATTTAATGAGTTATTTTCAAGTAGTCTTATGAATTAAGGTGTCTAGCTGCAGTTTGGTAAGTTTTCTCCTGATGTCTCCTCTTTCCAGTGGGTAGTTGTACATCATCTGTCATTTCAGTGGGGAGATGTTAATTGTCATAGTTCTTTATGGCATAAAAAAGAACAACTCTTTTAGACCAACAAATTTACTTCATCTACCTGTCAGTACAGTGCTACTAACAAAAGTACTCATCACTCAGCAAATGAGAAACCCCGAGTATAAGAATGCTCTTACCACTCTTTACAATCAAAATTGCACAGAGAATTTGGAGGCCCTTCAAAAGGGATGGCAGGTGGCTGTTCTAGCTCGTGAAGGTAAATGATGTTGATTAAATACATGTAATGATTAATTGTGGATTTTAGAATAGTGAGGCACAGTGACTTTGATTTATTGCTCCAAGTAAAGCTGAATTCTCAGGAAAAAAAAGGTACAGTAAAATATATGACTGTGGGATCCTATGGTGTTCACTTGGTCTTTTTGAAAACTGTAACTAGCTTTGTTTAAATAGTCAACTTTGCTTTTCTCTCAGTAACACTGATTTTATAACTAGGCCTAAATAGAAAGAAAAACAATAGATTTTTATATCCAGAATGCCTGAAAGGTATTTAAAGGTGAAAGACCATTTTGTGTAGTGATGGTGATCTACAGTCTAGTCCAGATTGCAGATTAGCTTGTAGTGGGATCATATGCCCATGCATATATGTGCTGTGTGGCTTTGGGGATCCATTCTGACCCTGTGACCTTTTCTTGAACCTTGTGTGTTGAGAGTCTAGTAAATTGAGATTGTCATTCACAGTCCCGTCATTGATTTCATGGGATGTGGGACAAGATCTGAATGTACTCATTGCTGCTTAAGAGCAAACAGGGAGCTAAACGTGAATCTTTCCCCCACTGATTTGTTGCCAGAAGCTGCCTGCATCCTCTCACATGTCATTCTGTCTTGGTAAGACAGTCTGCCTCCACATACTTGCCTTAACTCTTCTGTGCTCTGGGAGTTGTTATAATTGAATTATGTTCAGCACTATGTGAGTATGTTCAATGTGAGATGTACGCTATGGAATGATGGTTAATGCTGGCATGCTGCTTTGCTATAGGTTAGAATGAATTAATTGGCACTGCTATTATTATAGTGTTACTAATTAATATTGCACTCTAGTCATATGCTGTAAAAAGTTTTCAGTAATCTGTTCAATAAACTGTTTCGCATATGTCACTGACATGTGTTGTTATGCAAAAGAAAGGTAAAAATATCAGGATTTCTTGGGGTTTTACTTGATGTAGGATACATTTTTCTAGGGAAAATGAAGCTGGAGTCTTACAGATCATGCAAAGCTTCTGTATGTGTAGGTTATACAAAAGAGTAGATATCAACCTATGATCTTTGAATCCTTAAGAGAAGATCTTTATAACTATCATGAAGCTTGAATTAATGCCAGAAACACTGAAATCACTTTAAAAATGTTATTGATGTGTTTATTATAAGTTAAGGCAATCAGCATCTTAAAGGTGTGCAACAGTTCTTTGGAAGTTAGGATGAAAACTACTTTAAAAGTGTCTCCCACGAAAACACTTGCTCTCTGATGCTTCCATATGACTCTGACAAGTATTTCTGCTCCTTTCTTCAAACTGTGAGGGAACCTGTAATTAAACAAATCATGTCCTTACTTGGAGAGTTCTACTGGGTTTCCTAGCTATGGGGATATTTTTATTTATAGAGAAGTAAGACATGCTTGGAAATGTAGAAGGTTGCTTTGATGCTCTCTTGAGACATCTGTCCTTGATTAGCTGTTTGAATCAGTGATGTTATATGTTTGTGCCTTGTTGCCTGGGAAGCTATCATTGAAGCTTCCTTTGAGAAAGAAAGAGCAACAGATGAAAATGTACTCATTTGTGGCTTTATTCTGAAGCTAAAACGTTGCCCAAATTAACTCTTGCACATTTCATTTTTTGAGGGCTTTGTGGTTCTGTGACTGAGTAATTGGAAAATAAGTTTGAAGACTTCTCTTCAAAAGCATGATGGATAGAAAATACACTGTTAAAAGTATTGAGCTTGGACTAGTCCATTCACAACTATCATGTGATATAAAAGATACCCTGTAAAGAGCATTTGGTTATGCAGTTATTTGTATTAAAGGACTTTACCTATGAAAAATTATTTCAGTTATATTTTTAGTTGTTGCTAAAAGAAGCAATTGCCTTTTATGTCTTCTAATGTGAGACAAACTTCTTGTTTGAGGTCTCATATTTCAAGCATCAACAGTTGTTGCCAACAGTCTATTTGTCTAAGGTAAACAGCTTTTTGGATCACACCAAGATGCTTTCAATAAAATCACAGAAGAGAAACAGAGCCATTGTGTAACTTTAAACTTCATGAACAGCTTTTGTATTGCTGCTCTTTCGGGAAAGATCTGTCTTTTGCTTTGGGTCTGAATGGCTTTCAGTCTGACTGAGTGAGCCTGGTAATACCACGCTTGCAGAACTGCATCCTATGGAGGTTACTGGCTGCAGGAAAGCACTGTTGCAAGCACAACAGGTCCTTAGGCAGGAGTACCTCCTATGGGCTAGGAAGGCTTGGAAAGAGCAAAGGAGGCAATCCAAAGGTTATTGAAGAGTGGACTTTTTATATGGTGCAAAATAAAATAAAGACATTTCAGCACAACATTTATTTTCTCTTCTTGCAGTGTTACTGGGTTGCCAGAAAATCCATAAAGTAAATGGTAGCATCATTTGTAACTGCTTTCTGCATTTTGAATAAATGCTACCCTGCATGTGTCAAGAAACCAGTACCCGCAGATAAAAAATAATCAGTGTATTTTTACCATGATTTGGTATCAGCCTACTTCTTTTGTGAAAGCAGTGTTGCAGTTGTGTCCAGACATGACACGATATAGAAATTTTCAGCAAAGTCCTTCATGCATTTTATGAATGCAGTGGAGCTATTTCTGTCCTTTAAAAAGTGTGTTATTACAGAAGTGACCTAAGTTGTAATGGGACTCTTCTTTCTTATAATTTAAAATGTATCACTGACTTTCAGTGGAAGATAAGCTAGAAAACAGGAAATGTTGATCATGTCTGACATGACTGTTCATGTTTTTATCCCTTTAGGTATTCAGTATTTCTCTGAATTTTGCTTGTTTTAGCACTAGAAAAGACAGAGAAGAATAATCTCGACATAACACTATTATAATTGGTATTTCTGTGTAGGCTCAGCTTTGTTAGGAAAACTGGTTGTGACTGCTGGGTAATTATAGGGTTGGGTTTGCCCTTGGAAATTCAGATGCAGTAGGTTACTGTGCGTGACCTGAATGCTGGAAGACTTTTTGGCTTTCTTTAAAGGAATGTTGTTGCCAATATTAGCTTTTTCTTTTTTGACTAAACACAATCTATTTCAATAGATTAGTTTTCAAGCTTATTTACCTTTATTAAAAAAGGACTATATCAACCTTTGCAGGCCAATTTGGATTGTTTCTAATAGCATGACTGGTGTTTAAATGTGGCTTCCAGAAACTACTTTGTTAATGGAGGCTATATTTGTTCCTGTTCGGTTACTGCACAGTTTGAAAGGGGTAGGACTAGTTCACATTAAAGCCTCTTGTGTCTCTAACAGCCTGTTAACATCATATAAATTAAGCTGAACTGGGTCAGTATATTGTGATCTAATCATATTAATGCAATTATTTGCCTTTTTCCCCCCTTAATACTGTTATAATTTAAAAGATTGGTGTTTCCCAAACTTGAACCTGAAAAAAACCAAAACTCTTGTGTATTTGGCTCAACCCATTTCTTTTTTCTATTTCAATTGGGAAGATACTAACTATTCTTAAGGTGAGTGTGAAAAAAACCCCGAAACAACCTGCTTGACATGCTTGGAAAAAAGGAGCAAGAAAGGCAGAAAGAAGAGGGCAGGTGGCTTTTTCCCATTCTTTGATTAGCGTCAGGTAGGGAGATATCAGATCAATGAGAAAAGGGCCAGAGTTCCAGTCACAGTTGTGTTTTATGTAGCATTTCACAGTAAACAAACTTTGGATCTTGTGGCAAATGGTTTTAATGAAGTCCTTTAAAAAAAGGAGTAAAACATGTATTGTTTTGAATTTGGAGATTTTCCCTGGGTTGGTTGCTACATCAAACAGACCAAGAGATTTATGAGATCCTGAAATGCTATAGAACATTTTAAATAACTTTTACTTAAAAATATGTTGGATTGGCATGGTGGAGAATAAAGGGCAACTCAGTCTTGTGGCTGAACACTCATCTTCACTTTCCCTGTTGCAGGAAAAAAAAGGAGACAGAAAAAGAGGAGGAGAAGGAGTATAAAAGGACAAGTAAAGGTTTTATTTGGTGACTTATTTATTTTTTGTCCATATGCCTGGGATCCAAGATGCTGGGTAGCTACAGACAAGTTATGGGTTGGCAGATTTGCCTTGACAGCTGTTACCTTGGACTTTGGAGTATTTTCTCCTCGTCAGAAGTACCATCTGGTTGCTCTGATATGATATTTCTACTTCATCAGTCTTTGGTAAATTGGGTGGAGCTGTGGGAGCCGTTTCATCCTGTTTTTCTAGAGCTGTGTTGCCATAGTACTGTTAGTTATGTGTAAGAAGTCAGAGATCAAAAGGTAAGGCCTGAGGGAAGAAGATAATATCAGATTTGTCATGTCTTAGACTGGTGTGACTGCTGCTCTGCTGATTTGGAAAAGAAGTCACTGTCATTTTTAAAATGAATACAGCCTTTGGCTCAGGAAATTCCTCAGGCAGAGGTTGGTGGGTGCTGGGTTGGATATATTGATGGAAAGATCCCTCTGTATATGTGCATTTGCTACACCTTTTCACAGAGAAGCTGGTGTGATCTAGTCAGAAACAGGATATTAGGCTGCATGTTGACCTTTGTAAGACTTGGAATAGCCATTCTGGAATGATGATTTGTTAATCCTGTTCTATCAAACCCAATCATTTATTTGTCAGTGTATCTCTGGAATTCCTCATATCTTTTCAAACACCCTTTAAAAGACAGGAAGAATTATTCTCTTCTATGTTAGTGAGAAAAACCAATGTGATCTGACTTGAAATGGTTACTTTGTTTCACTGATTCCTGATCCAAACCCTGCTTTGCTTACAAGACACAACTTTTAGCACCATTTTTGGACTAGATTGGCACACTTGCTTTGGGCTGCTTGCTTCTTTCTTAATTTTACACCTCTTCCATCAGTGTCTTGTGGAGCAGAAAGTTAAATGTTGTATAATACTTAATTTTTTATCTTGATTTGAAACCAGAATGTATTGAGACCTACTGAGTCTTCTTGCAAAAGATGCCTGCAAATAAAATAGCCAATAGTTCTTCTCAATCTCAAAGGGTTTTGCACTTTTTTGTGGTTTTTATTTTTGAAGATGGTTTTGATATATGAGTCATAAAGTTGCATTTTATTATTTTGCTTGAAGAAGGTGAGCAGCACTCCAGTGGTTAATCTCTGGCACTGAATATAGGGGGAAGATGAACTTAACGTGAGAATTCTGATATACCTACTTGTATTGAAGCCCACTTCGTAGGAATAAGAATTAAAACTCTGTAACAGAGTGAAATTAAATTTCATGTGTTTCAAATACTTCGAACTCTTCAAAAAAAGATTACATTATTAAACAGGATGGATATTTAATGGTGGGACGAAATTGTAGCGCACACTGTGGATCTTTATCCTTTTAATGTGCACTGGTTATTTTTGTGTGCTCGTATTCTCTTTCCTACCAGGTGAGAAATATTTAACTGAAATAAATTCAAATAGCTTTACTGATTTAAGTGGATAACACTAGGAATTTCAGCTCTATACTTTTTACCAGAAGGTCGCTAGCAGGGGGGCAGCTGATTAATAACATGTGGATTTTATAGTTGACAGGTGGAAATGATTTGCATTTGATTTTTATGTGGAAAAGAGAACAAATAAATTACTTCTGTCCTGTTGTGGGAATCGTGTACATGCCTGCCACGGTAAGCTGGTCTTTGGATGACAGTACACAGCTGCGGGCTAAAATATTGGCAGTTATTGTTATAATTACTAAAAGGGAATAATACATAACACCAGTTGGTGTTCTTTCTTTTAGTGTATTGAATAAAAAAAAAATTGTGTTGGTTTTTTTTTTTTTTTTTTTTTTTTTTTTTTTTTTTTTTTTTTTTTTTTTTTTTTTTTGTGTTTCCTTGCTGGTTTTAATATATGCTTTATTTTAACACCACAGTATCTTTTTATCTCCATAACCTGATGATTTAGATTTAACAGGACAAAACAGTGTCAGCAATATTAATGTTCTTTGCCAGGTCTTTAAGTAGTGAATTTTTTGAAAAATGGACAAAAGGTGATGTTTAATCAGTATTTAAACATAAAATGTTCAGCGTTTTGTCCTGATAATAATGTTACTGTCGAATAAAAAATAAAGACAATATATGGATAAAAGTAAAATCTTAACCAAATCAGGCTTGACTGATTTAGTCTGTAGAAAAGGAGGTGCAGGGGAGACCTGAGCTGAGTGTCAGTCTCTTCCAAGTAAAAAGTGATAGGATAAGAAGAAAAGGGCTCAAGTTCACAAGAGCAGGCTCAGACTGGCTGTTAGGAAAACATTTTTCATGGGAAGGGTCATCAAGCTTTCGAACAGGCTGCCTAGGGAAGTGCTGGAGTCACCATCCCTGGAAGTATTTAAAAGATTTATAGATGTGGTACTTAGGGACATGGTTTAGTGGTGGACTTGGCAGTGCTGGGTTTATGGTTGGACTGTATGATTTTGAAGGTCTTTTCCAATCAAAATGATTCTGTGATTCTGTGACTTTATGGAAAATAGATTCTTGCTCAACTAATTGTATGGGATTTTTTATGAGTTTAGGTGTTTGGTGGAAAAAGATAACATTGCTATTGAGCCAAGTTTTATTTTTTTGGTCACCTAAATTAAGAAAAAAAATAGATCAAATGTCCACTAAACGCCTTGCAGAATTTTACAGTTATCATAGCATTCATTGAAAGTGAGAATATTCACTCTACAGACATGCTTTTTTGATTTCTTACTCACAGGGATAGATTCTTGACCTTGTGCTTGACCTTGTTCAATACTTTAGTTTAGTTGGAGTCCTTGCAGGCAGTGATCACTTAATTCATTGGCCCAAGCACCTACAAAAGATGTGGCTAAACTAAAGCTGTTTGGTATGACCTGGTAAGGTGTGGGACAGAGCCAAACTTTTTGTTTCAATACAGACAATATTTATTGCATGATATTGTTACCCTTTGAATTGCATTCTCAGTTGACCAAAACCACTCTTACTGTAACAGAAATTGCTTATGGGCTTAGAGTGACAAACATACAGGAATTTTTACAGAGTAAGGACTAAAATCTTTATTATTCTGTTTGTGTGGCGGAAGAGAGACAGAAGCTGATACATTTTCATTTATTTCCAAGTTGAAGGAAGCAAAAGAATTTTGTAGTAAAAGGAATTATTTAAACCAGTCAGTGTGTAAAACTGTTTTAAAAGATAGTGTATGACAATGTTTTTCTCCCTTCATGTAGCAGATTACTGCAGTAGTGTATCTTATTACATTTGACTGTTCTTGTAATGCTTGGAAGACCTCTCATGCTACTGTCTTTATTTGAGTTTGACAATGCTATTGCTACTTTTCTCTATAAAAGGGACATAGATGTCAGAAGCTGTGTGCTACTCACTTGGAAGCCAAAATTACCTAATAGCTTCTTGAGAAAGAATTGGGAACTTCATGCTGTTTTGGCAATTCTTTACCAAAATGTCAGGTGTGCCATAGCAGAAGTAGCCAGGACACATTCCTTCTTTTAGATGTTCTCTAGGATTTAATGATTTGGGTTTGGGTACTGGTGAGAGGAATGGGTATTGATGAAAAGCAGAGGTTTTCTGTGTATATGTGCTTTTGTCCAGCTTTTTTCACATTGTGGCAGGTATGCTTGGTGTCAGAGCAGGGAGTTGGTGGTGTCTTACAGTGCAGAACTGCAAACAAACATTTCTGTGGGGATTATAGTCACAGCAATGCTGTGAATGGGCTTGATCTAGACATTGGTTTTAAAATGACATTAACATTTTAATAAAAAGATTTTTCCCTGTACATAATTTCATTGTGCTGCTTCAGATAAGACTAGCTTGTTATTTACTTGCATAACTAGATAAAGATGTTGTCTGCAATGTTTTATTTGGAATGAAGTCAAACATTCAGTTCCAGTAAATGAAAACAGCTAAAATGCTTCAAAATAAGTAACTTATTTCCTGGTTATTGTGATAGCAAATCTTGGATGTGTGCAAATATAAGCCTTTTGTATTAGGAAGTCACCAAACTGCTTGATAAAAGGATATTTAGTAATTATACAAAAGCTTATGTAAAACTTGCAAATCTTGGCTGCATAGGAAGAAGTAAATATGCAGAATTTTTGGCAGATCCAAGACTGTCAGAGGGAGATAGAGCAAGCTCAAAAAATACACTATCCTTGTTTGGTGGGTTTTTTTGTGGTTGTTGGGTTTTGTTTGTTTGTTTTTGTGGCTTATTGACTATATTTTTGCTGAGGCCACATTTGAAGATAAGTAATATTTTGATGTTCTTCATGATAATCAAATTGAGAAAATGCTCTGTGGCATCATAAATCTATATCTGTACAGTCATTTTATGCAGATAGTTTTAAAAATTAGCTTTTTGACCTAAAAGAAATAGAAATGTTTCTCAGAAGTGAGAATGAAACATCATTGAGGACTGTTTGAGATTATTCTCTTTAAAATCTAACAGGCAAAAATTTCAGACACTTTTTGTAAAATACATCACATCCTAAGGAAAATCTTGACATTCTAACTCAAGGATGCTTTATCAATTTTCATAGCAATCCTTGTGGCCACCATTTGCTCCACATATGTAGGAAAAAAAAGCAAGCTTGCTGCTGGTAAAGTTGGCAGACTTTGCCTTCTGCTGAGAAGTGAACTCGGGAATCTGGAACTTTTCATAGAAAACACCTGATCATTAATGTTTTTTTGTTCAGGAATATTAAGTAGAGTGTTAGTTGGATATTTGCTGGTAAACACATGGTACCCTGTGTAGAGCTTTAAACAGTAAATGCCATCTGAAAAGCGATATATAGCTGGAGGCTATCTACAGAGAAGTTCTATTGTGTTGCCAGCATATAGCAAAGTTAAATAAGCAGCTGTTTTCTGCAATGCCTTCAACTCTTAGCTGGCCTCGTGTGGTCTGGCTGGATTATGTTACAGTAATTTGTTCCTGATGTGACAGTCTTGGGTAAACATAGCAATGAATATAACTGGAACTGTCTTTTCTTACATGTTTCTCTGGATGAATAGCAGAGGCAAAACAGTAGTGCTTAGAACTTATGGCTGTCCATTTGAATAGGAGTGTCTCAACAATTAATGAGACCCTTAAACATGATCTTGTATGAAAAGAAATGGAGTTTAGCTCTCCTCTGGAAGCTCTGTGTGCACATTTATCAATTGGTTGAAACTTAGGCTTCTTCTGGGATTTCTCTTTAAAATTTACTTTTGAGTTGTTGTAATAGACTGACCATGTATGTTCTCCATGGAGGGGAAAGGTTTCCTTTTGTCCTGTTATGAATCCGTTTCACCAACTCAGTAATAGGGTCAATATTCTCTGCATTCTCAAATCTTCGTTCGTGAAGCCTAGCCATGATGATGATGATGATTCTCTGCATCATTTTCATCTGGCCACTGCTCCTATTAAATTTGCTTTCACAGAAGCCCTGGCACTGTCTTGATTGCTCTACCTCAGAGCAAGGCTCCATACTTTTATTACATTTTGTTAGTACTGGCAAGCAAAAGCATTGAAGTAATCTCCCGCTGTTCTGATTGATTTCCACAATTTTCTGGTGTTAGTTTAGTTTTGCTTGAGCAGCCTTAGCCGTCTGCAAGTGGTCCAGATGTATTCATGCTTGGGGTCAGTAGCTCCAGTGAAAGATGTAGGTCTGATTCATGTGCTTCAAGCCTGAAGAAATGATTGCAATCCTCAGTTCTTCCACAAGCTAGTCTGACAGAATAAAGGATTATATTATACCAGTATAGTAAAACTATGCCTGACCAAAATTCCTTTGAAACGTGCCGGTTATGTCTTTTGATTGAATTGAAGAGAGGCATAAGGTCTTTGCACTGTATGCTTGGGGAGGAGGGCTGCAATTTTCTGTAGCTTGCTCATGGGAATTTCTGAAAGCAAATACGCTCACTCTCTGCTGGAAACTGTTTATATGTAAAAAAATTATTCTTTTATGGTTTCTGCTATTTAATGCTTATTTTAAAGTGTTGGTACATTATATGGAGCCAGGTCAATTCAATTTGTCCTTCTGAATCAGTGATTGCAAATGCTCCAGTACTGATGTTCTGCCTGAAGTTCATCAGATCCTTATAAGACATGACAGTATTGTGTATGACAGTGTGTATTATGAATATGTGTTTGGTGCATTTTTTATGATATATTAATGGAGTTCTGATTTTTGCTTCTTAAACTACAGAGGGGAACCCCTCCTTGCCTCAGATTTTCTGGTGAAAGAGTGCTCTAATAAACTACAGTGTAGGTGTGAAGAATTGTGGTTGCTTAAAATGTGGTCAGAAGTCACAAAAAAGAGCTGGAGGACAAAAAGGCCTAATAGGGTGGTTTACACTTGCTGTGGGATTTGGCCAAGTATTTCAAGTTTTGTGTTATGACAGGGGTTTACTGTACTGATCACATACTTACTAGTGGGCTTTCACATACTGCTTTTTTATAGACTATGGCGATGACACTTGATGCCTGAAAATGGGAAATACTGAATTAGTCTTACTATTTAGTCATGCTATTTCTTTGTCCAAGGCAGAGGAGAGTGCTGGCAGGACATTGTGTGTAGCCCTGGGTATGTCAGATATTTTATGAAAGAGCAGTTTTACCTATTATGTCCCCTATACTATCAGTTTCAACACTAGTAAGTCAGGAAGTAAACAGTTTACTATTTATAGTCACTTAAAGGGAACTTGTGAATTTCTTTAATGAAACATGAGGATATTTAATTTTAAAAAGTGTCTAATCAAATTATAATATTGTAGCTGTTGAAACTATAGTCCTTACAGTTATGGATTTATGACTTATCTAAACCATAACATTTCTGCTTAGTTTATGGTGTCACACAGGAATGGGACTTTTTGCTTGGTTTTGTGGTGTTTTTTTTTTTTTT
>VXBX01000312.1:482036-512840 GCA_013400415.1 Scytalopus superciliaris | reverse complement strand
GTATTATGTTTAATTTAAAATTTGGGGAAAATCCTATATAACATTTTTATATAAAACATATGAGGTAACAGTTTCATAACCTTATCCTGACCCCTGTAAATCTGTAAAGGAGGCAGAATTTTTGTCCAAGACTATATGTATACATAGCATATGTACCTTCCTCCCAAATGCTTGCAAACAGAAAACAAAAGACAAAATGAAATAGTTGTCATGAATGCAATGATGAAGTGACATTTCTTAACCTTTGCAGAAGACAGTATTTACCACTGGGATCTTTTACCCTAGTGAAAACAATTTCGTCTTCCCCTAGGAAATCTGAAAATGGTACAAATGTGACCACAGAAAAAGGTATACTCGAAGATTAAAAAAAAAAACCCAAACCAAAGAGACACAAAAACCCAGATACTTTTTTGCCAATAATGTTTGTATTTCTCATTAAATATTTCCTGATTAAATACTTTCAACTTTATTCCTGGTTGTCTGGTGTTTATAGTCAGAAATGAAAATACAGAACTGTCTTTTCATAGTCCTGAGTGCATTCAGTTGACATCACTTAGTAACATTCAAATGATTTTTTTAATTATGAATTAATGTAAATGCATTTTATGAGAAGGCACATAGAAAAATGTGGTATAATCGAGAAGCAGCGTATGATTGCTATAAAGAAAACAATTAAAATAATAACAACTTGAATTTTGTTTCCTCAGCAAAATAAGTTGGTTCTTTGACTTTGAGTTCATTGGGTGGTATAGTTAATTAAACAATTGATGAAAGAGAGGAAATTTGAAAGTAAAGTGGATGTCACTGTTACACTATATTTGAATTCCCTACTGGTTTCTTAAAGGAAACTGTATTTGTGGTCAGGATGGTAGAGCTTTTTTTTGGTTAAAAAAAGAGAAACTGGAGGTTTTGTGAATTTTCCAAACTATTGAAAACTCACTCAAAGATCTGAAACATCTTCCTTATCTTTACCACCTCCTCCCTCTGGACAGAGATCTCTTTTATCTGCATTTGACTCCTTAAAGAGAGGAAGAGGTAAAAGGCAACCTTTCCCTCCCCAGCTGTTCCTTCAGTTTTCCTTACCTTCTAACATTTCTATTCCATTCTTCATAAGAAGCTGCAGAATGGACCCATGCCAGCTGCTTCATAGATATTATTATTTAATTTATAATTATTTATCTTCCTGTATTCAGATTCCTTTTCTTGTTGATGCTTCAGAAAATATGTTGTTGCCAGACTTGGATATTCTGAAGCATGCAGTGCAGCCTATCAAGCAAAAACACCAGAAAATGTGACATTTCTAGGAGAAAAATAGACTATTGAAAGCAGTCCTTGGTAAGCAATTGAAAGAATGTGTTCTCCCTGCTATTAAAATTCTATTACCGAAACCAAAAGTAACCCTTGAGCTACCTGAATTAGCTTATTTCCTGTTATGAATAAAAATTATACTTTGATATTTCTAGTCTATTATGATCTATACATCCTATATTGATTTGTGTGTTTCTAGCAAACACAATCAATGATTTTGTTATAGCAGAGGCAGCAAGTTATAGTCCACACTCACAATCTTATTTCTAAATCTCAAACAACAAAATGAAAAGCACATTTTTCAATTAGATTTCTAATGCATTCACTATAATGAAAGAATCTCAAGAGGTTTCAGGTGAAGGCAGATATTATAAAAAATGCCAGTCAACTAGCAAATGAATATAATTAAACATTAGATCACTGTCCAAAAATAATATCAGAGTGGAATTGACAGATTTCAATTACCTTGTTAGAGTACTAAACCAGCTTTTGCTTACAAGGGATTAATTATCAGTGTATATTTCCAGATGAACCTGTACTCAAATCACCATTGGGGTGTCAGTTTTTTTCATGGATGCCTGTACAATCATGAAGTGCTGAAAGGTTGTGGATGTTTGTCATGGAAAAAATACTCTGATTTTTATTCTGCAGTTAACTTAATCTACCTAATCTCTATTCTGCTGACTCTTAAGGACCCCACCATGTCTTGGACTGTTGCCCTGTGCTGTGTTTGTGCTGTATAAGCAAGCACCTGGCCTGGCTGTTGGCCTGACTTGTTGAGGTTGTGTACCTGACCCCAAATTAGTAGTGCAGTATATTTGTACCTGAATTCCTATTACACTCTGAATTTTTGAATCAGAGTTTTAGTAGGGCTGGGCTGCTGAGAAAGAGGGTGTTAAGTGTGAATTTTATGTGACTGGACCCTGGGTACCTATGCCAGAGATAGAAATGAGCAGAAGTGTAGTGGTGCTATGCTAAACTGAGCTAGCTGTGAAGCATTGTTGATAGGGAAAACTGATTCTCCAAAGGGTGCTGTGGGTGTGTGGTGGTGTTGCTAGTGTCAGCCAGTGGAAGTGTCTCATCCCCCACTTATGGGGATGTGAGAGCCTAGAGAGTAAAGGGGAAACAGAACACAGCCAAGACTTGCCTACAAGATTGTGCTGGAGGTGTTCACTCCTTCTGATGATAAAGCTGTAGAGGCAAACTGTATCTGAAAGCATGAGTCCACGACTGTTTAAGTCAAACTGAAGTGGGGATACTTTTGGTTTCCCTTACCATCCTTAACCACATAGTTGCATCATCTACCACAGCGTTAGTGCTCAGCTGGCCAAAAAGAGAAGGATGGTTCAGGATCTGAATCCCAGCTAAAACCAATCCAGAGAATATACATCTCCTCTGTGTGAGGTGGAAAAGCAGGTCATGGAATTTAGAAGTCTCAAAGTCTGTGAAAGTAATAAATAAAAAAGTAGGCTTGAAGGTGGCATCATAATTAGAAGCCCAGGCATGGCTGTATCTCAGTTGTTCAGGACTACTGTTGTATTTGGTTTTAGCACAGCTGTTTTTCAGTGCTGTCTCCTGTAATTACTTTGTGAGTGACCTTTCAGTATGTTAACTGATCTCCCACAGTTGCCTTTGGTTCATACAATAGAACATTCTTTGTGGTTTTAAAATAATTCATCAGGAATCCTACATTATGCAAACCAAATTATTTCAATATCTGATTCTAAATGTCTCTTGGTATAAGTCTTATTTGCCGTACTGATATTTCTGAGTCAAGTATAGTGACACAGTTGTTGAAAATTCATTCTTGTTAAATGAAAAATAGTTATAAGCACTTTTGAAGTGGTGGGGAAAAGCGGATGCTTGCTATGACTAGGATTTGAGGTAGTTTTGGACTGGAAAAAGAGAAAGGAGAGAAGTTTTAAAAAGTAAGACGAAAAAATGTGAAGTGTAATTATGCATTATTGCAGGGAATATTCATGGAGCTATTTTAGGTAAGACTGGTGAAGTAGAAGGTTGTTTAAGAAAAGACTTTGATTCTCTCCTGAAGTTGGTTTTGGAAGAATTTGAACTGCAGATATTTCCACTTAAAACAAGAAATTAAATTTAGATTTAGACATACTAAAGTTAGTAATAAATGTTATTTAGATAAGATACTTCCATCTTGTCATCAGGCCAGTTCTTCTCAAAGGCTGGCAAGAATTGTTACCCATCCTCCCTCCTCTTTGTCAATAACCTAAAACTGTAAGGGAACAGTGCCTTGTAAGCAAATTTGTGTGTGGGAATGATCAGAAACCATAGTACATGAAGAGACCCTATAGTTTAAGTTGTGTGTTTGCTTTGGGCCTTTGTTGTCAGTCACTCTCATATGTCAGCTATAGTAATCAGTGCTGGCAAAGATTTATATTGATAGTTTGTTCTGATTTTTTTTCTTTAATTTTTTTTTTAGTATTATATAGGCAAAAGGAAATGAAAACACTAGCTACCTTCCTTCTTGAGTAGAACAGTTTGTCAGCTGAATACATACGGCCTTTGCCAGGCATGCTTGTGTTTGATTACCTACTGAAGATGTAGTGCAGGTGCATACAACTTTGGTAAACGTGCTGAGGGGCGAGTTTCCTTACCTACCATGAAGAATACTCTTCTTAACTTGTCTCATGTAGAATTAAACAGATGCAGTTTTTAGTAAGGAACTTTTACTAAGTTGTTAATTATTTATGTGAATTTACATGCTATACTTTTGTCAAGAATTGATTTTATGATTTAATATGTTGTGTTTATGTATATACACTCTTAAGCTGTGCTGAAACTTAAAAGAAATAGGAGGTTTATTATTTTTGTGTGTTTCACCTGCATATGATACAGTTACTCTGTACAAGTCTACTCAGAGAGGAGAGCTGGAAAGAATGAAGAATTTAGTGAAAGATTGATTGACCTTGAACCACATACTGCTTACATGAGCAATGTCTACAACGGGACACGGGAAAGTCTTTGCCTAACCAATACACTTCAGCAAAGTATATCTGTAATATTTTTCTTTAACATTCCTCATTATGGTGGTCATGAGAGATTTATCTTGCTGCATCAGCTGTTTCTCTATTCTTCTTTTAGTTGCTATGATTTGGGTTTTTTTCTTTTTCTTTTTTTTAAAGACAAGAAGATGCATAGCTAAAACATAATCATTTGCTGGATGAATCTTTTAAATGTAACAAATTTAAATAAGACTTGAAATTTGAGTTATGATGTATTGTAGAGAAAAGGGGGAAAATGCTTTAAGGGAATTGTGTACTCAGAGACATTCAGAGAGCTCTGCAAATCAATGCTGAGAGTGACGGACTCATATATCAACCATGACTCTGCACCAGCTCGAATGTAATGAGAACTTCAGTAATTTGGCTCTGCTATGGTTGAATGCTGCTTCTGGCTGAAATTTCATGAGCATGTTAGAAGTAAGACCAGGTCTCTTCTGTCTTAGCAGACAGAAGTAATTTTAAAAATAGTATTACTTGCCCCAGAAATAAAACTTGGTCGAACAGCAAACTGTAGCTGTACAAGTACATGATAATAAGTGTATGCATTACACTTTAGCCATTTATTTCCCCCTCTTCTGTTTTTGAATTGTCAATTCCTTATCAAGTACATTTGAGGAAAGACCTGTAAATGATGAGGTTAGGAAAAGTATTCACAGGTAAATTATGAGAAACTGTTGAGGCTTATATTGCAGGTTATTGGTATAATTAATTCTGTGGGAGATGTTAGAAAAGAAGTATGGAAGAAAAAGAGAAAACCAACTCCTTAATATGTGTACTTTTTCTGGTGCTACTCTCTTTATGCCTGCCTTATGTTAAAAAGTGATGTGTTACTTGCTCTTCTTTTAGCTATAATGTGAAACTTAATTAGAGTCTGAGGTACTGCAAAGTAAAGAAGGGCTGTTCTTTCGATAACAAAGGAGAAAACCTCAGATTTGAACTGGAAAGTCTTCTTTTTGAAAATATTTTTAGGCTTTTCTTTGCTTTAAGAAATCTTCTAGTGCACTAGTACCTGTACATGTGCACTGCATTCTGATAAGGTCAGAATGACTTCCAACAAAGTATACTTATTGTTTACCAAAATAGACCAGAATCAAATGACATTTGCATAGTGATGACAGTCTATCAGGGAGCCTCTGGAAGCCTTATGGAGGAACAGGATTGATTACTGTTAGTACCTGACCATTGTTTAACTCTTGATTTCCTAGCTTTTATGTTGTCTTCCAAACCCTGCCATTGTTGTCAGAAATCAGAGATTTGTCTAAAGACAAGCTATGTTTTTGAAAATTGGCAGAAGGTGCCATTGGGATGGGAAATCACTTGGATGAATAGTAGGAGGTGTGTTGTTGTTCCTCTTCTGGCCCATATTGAAAGCCTCTTTCTCAGGTTGCCAAGCTGTATTTTGGTCTCTTTGGTTTCAGTTACTGCTATCAAATATCCAGACGTCCATAAGAAGTCACAGAGAGGTTTTTTCCATTTTTTCCTGGGCTAAAAAGTAGTATACTTCCTTCCATCCTTTCATATATGTATTTATTTAAAGTTCTGCTGGAGTAATCCATGTCTGTCCATTCCCTATCTCCTTGCTGCTGCAGTCTGAGATCAACTCAGGAACAATGGAAAGCTAAATTTTGTCCTTCAAGTTTAGAAATGGTCAAATTTCTGAATTAAAAAAAACCCCAACAACCAAAACAACTGTTTTCAATCCAATTTAAAACTAGTTTACATTTTTCTCTAAAACAGCTCTTTACAATTTTTTTTCAAAATTATCTCACCATTTAAAAATTGTATTTTCAACTGTTTTTCATGTATTTGTTTTTCATGTATTTGTTTTTCCAATAATAACATTAATTTTAAAATATGCAATGATAAAAAATGCTTAATTACAGCATGAACAGATGGCACTGCAGTATTAGAATGACCTTTGAATTGAAAAAAAATAATTTATACAAGAACTTTCTGGCTTTCTCTTAGCTTTGAAAGTAGTTCATGTAAGAGAGTTTGTTAAAACGGAGTTTACACTGAGTCCTGGTCCATGAAAAGATCTGATCTGACAATAAACCTCAACTAAAAATGTGTAGCAGAGTGAAATGACATTTCTTGAAGTCTTATCTTCTTTGCCACCTATCTGTGTGATACACATGGTAAAGATGGGCAGGATCTAGCCTGAATACCTCCCAGGAGGATAAGTAGGGGAGTCCTTGAGCATTGAGCTCAGTGACTAAAGTCACAGAGTTTCTAGGACACATCACAGTCTCGTGCTTAACTGATGAGCTCTTCCACCAAAAGAATTGCAGGACAGTGACAGACATATTAGAAAAAACCACAGGTGGGACTTTGCCCCCTTTCAGTCAAAATGCAGAGGTAATTAATGGCATAAGGAGCAAATGCCACTCTGTTAGACAACTGTTCAGCACATTAGGTTAAAACATGAGTGACTTGGTAGGACAGGAATAGCCATTGCAGAGGAAGCTGTTGGGCTTTGACAGCTTGGATGAAGAAGGTTGTTAAAAGTCCTGAGAAAGATTTTGAAATGAGGAATATTAAATATATTGCTGAAAAATCTTATTTCC
Source organism: Scytalopus superciliaris (assembly GCA_013400415.1). NCBI lineage: Eukaryota > Metazoa > Chordata > Aves > Passeriformes > Rhinocryptidae > Scytalopus > Scytalopus superciliaris. The sequence continues at coordinate 505,933 of VXBX01000312.1, read as the reverse complement.
AGGAAGCAATACTTTACATTTCATCTTAAAATTAATTTTAAAATGTAGAAATCTTAGGTGCAAGAAATTTACTTCATCTTTTGTGTTTCAGAATCAATCCTCTTAAATTCATTAGTTTTCCATATTTTGTCTGTAGAGCATAATTTTGTGATAACTGTTTGTTCTGTTTGTAGTGTCTGTTAATTGTTCTTGAGGGGCATGTGAGCTTGTTAGTGTCCAGAAGAGTACATGCAGTTACCTGAGTGGTCAGGCTTGTCTAGAGAGGGTTGGGTTTCATGTGTCAAGGGTCTCTGCTTTGATTTCTTTTTTTGTTTGTTTGTTTGTTTTCTTTCTAATTAGACACAACTCTACAGACTTTTCAGCTGAGAAGTTTATTAAGAGATATTCAGACCAGGCATGCTACAATAATCATAGAATCATAAGAGATTGGAAGATACCTTTAAGATTATCAAGCCTAACCATCCACTCAGCACTGCCACTGCAACTCCTAAACCAACTAAACCATATCATCCAGTGCCAGATCCAGATGCCTCGTAAACACCTCCAGGGATGGTGACTCTTAACACTTCCCTGGGCAACCTGTCCCAATGCTTGGTCACCCTAACAGTGAAATTTTTTTTTTTTTTTAGTATCTAGTCTGGATCTCCCTGTCTCAGTTTAAGGCCATTTCCTCTGGTCTCCTCACTGCAAGCACAGGAGAAGAGACTGGCCCCCACCTCACTACAGCATCCGTTCAGGTAGTTGCAGACTGATGAGGTCCCCCCTGAGCCTCCTCTTCTCAAGACTAAATAAACCCAGCTCTCTCAGCGTTTCCATGTAGGACATGTTTTCTAAACATTTCATGAGCTTGTCCTTTGCTGGAAAGCTCCAGCACCTTAATGTCCTTTTAAGAAGTGTTGGGCCCAAAATTGAATGCAGTACTTGAGGTGCAGCCTCACCAGTGCTTAGTACAGGGGAACAATCGCTTCCCTGGTCCTGCTGACTACACTATTTCTGATAGTGTGGGATGCCATTGACCTTCTTGGCCACCTGGCCACTCTGTTGTCTCACGTTCAGCCTGTTGTTAACCAACCCTCCCAAGTCCCTTTCTGCCAAACAGCTCTCAAGCCACTCCTTCCCTTGTCTGTAGCACTGCCTGGAGTTGCTGTGGTCCAAGTGCAGGACCCAGCACTTTGCCTTATTGAACCTCATGCAGTTGTCCTTAGCCCCTTGATTAAGCCTGTCCAGGTCTCTCTGTAGAGCCTTCCTACCCATAAGCAGATCAACACTCCTACCCAGCTTAGTATCATCTGCAAATTTACTGAGGGTGCACTTGATTCTCTTGTCCAGAGCATCAATAAAGATGTTAAACAGAACTGTCCCCACAACTAAGCCTTGGGGAACAACACTAGTGACCCACTGCCAACCAGATTTAACTCCCTTCACCACAACTCTGTGGGCTCAGGCATCCAGCCAGTTTTTTACCCATTAGAGACTCCACCTATCCAAGCCACGAGCAGACAGGTTATCTAGGAGTATGCTGTGAAAGACAGTGTCAGATGCTTTATTGAAGACTACACCCACAGCCTTCTCTTCATCTACTCAGTGGGTCATTTTGTCATAGAAGGAGGTTGGGTTAGTCAAGCAGGACCTTCCTTTTGTAAATCCATATTGGCTGGCTTGATCCCCTGATTATCCTGTGTGTGCCAGGCAGTGGCACTCAGGATGATCTTTTCCATAATGTTGCCTGGAACTGACAGGCCTGTAGTTCTGTGGAACATTCTTCTGACCCTAATAAGGCTTTGTTAATAACTTGCTTGACCTTAAGTTACTTGGACACTCCTGTTACCACCATAAATTGCCTGGATAAGGAAAAAATTGATGAAGGACATCATCCCTCCTGGTACCAACCTCATTGTTAACCAATACATGCCTAATCTTGAAAATTTAATTTAAGGGTCATATTGCATGCCTTTTCACTGCTATCTATGGAAGGAGCTGCACTGTCCAACTCTTGTTCACTGTACATGGAAGCCTCTATTGGTGTTGCTTATGGTCCTGGACCTGCAGATTTTCTGTTTTTTGGTGCTCCCTCCACAAAAAGGGAGGTGATGGCCAGCCCGGAGGGCACTCCTTGTCCTTGATGCTGTTAGTACACTTGCCAGCAGTTAATTTATCGTGAGCCAGTGCCTTTGCTGACCTCTGCAAAGAGCTAATATAATGGGCTCTTTAGGTTTTAGTGAGAGATGGATGCCACTTCCCACCTTCCTCTTCAGTTACCTATGATAAAACTAAGTGTGTCAAGCCAAAACGAAATGTGAATCAGGCTGTGTTAAGAAAAGGTGGTGTGCGGGGGAAAGAGTTGACCTATTCCCATTTGTTTTCCTTTAAGAAACACTGCTAAGGTCTGAAAGATTGCTGCTTGTCAGGAATCTATCTTCTGTTTCATCAGCGTGCAGTTGTTTGATTTCCAGTCCCTCATGTTTTGTGACAGGCTCAGAAGAAACTAATGCTGCTGCTGTGACTGCTCAGAAAGGGAAAAGGAAAGGGATGTTATCTAGAATTGTCTTCCAAACATGCTTTCATGTAAGGACCCCGTTATGTTGTTTACAGCTTTTATCTTCTACCATGTGCTTTGCTTTTTAATCAGACCATGCCTAATTCAATTTTTTGGATTTGTTTTATTCAGCCTCTATTACAGAAGATGAGTAATGAACAATATTTGTGGGTTGTTTTGTGATTTTTTTGGTGTTTTTTTTTGTTTGTTTGTTGGTTCTGAGTTTGGTGTGCCTTTTTTTTTTTTTTTTTTTAACCTGCTGTGTATGCAGTGCTGCATGCCACTGCAGTTTGTCTCTTCTTTTGTATCCACTGGATATCTGCCTTTTTTTTTTGTTTTGTTTTGTTTGTTTCCTTTCTTTTCCCCAGTATAAATCTATTTGGCTTGTTGATACCTCCCAGGAATGTTTAGCCTTTCAAAAAGTTTGTGCATAAAATACATATGCAGATGTTTATATGTGTTTTAAATTAAATGTCTACAGTATTTAGTATTCAGATAGAGTAGCTGGTTTTGGGCATGTAAAATTTAATTATAAGGCAGATTGTACTTGTCTTCAAAAATTGAGTAAAAAAAAAAATCTACTGTGTTTCTTTTCCTCTCCTACAGTAATTATTGCAATAAAAATTCAAATTCATAGAATATTTGTCACACAAACAACTGTTCTTGAAGTTATAATTCATAAATAAGGACAGCAATTAAATTCCAAACATCCTCTTGGCAAGTGCAACAAAAGGCAAAATGATCTAGTTCTGTAATGGGGAGTCTGTTGCCCTCTGAGACAAGCTTGAGAAGAGATAACGTGCATATGGGACTGATACAGAGGTCACGTAAGGAGGAATCTTTTAATTTAATTAAAAGCAGAATTAATCCTAGAGAGATTGTGTAACCCTCTACGGTTGGATTTTATGGGTCTGCACTATTTGCAAGCCAGAAAGTAAATTAATTTTTGACATTTAAAGATGAGAAAGTATCACTTTTTTTTTGCCAAGAAACTTATCTGATGGAGAAAGAATTAGCAAAATATTAAATGTCAATTTGCTGGCAAAAATAAAATAGGTAATGCAACCTTTGGCACTTACAGTGATAAGATAATGATAAAACCAGATTTTTTCCCACACTGACTTGTTCTGATAAGTCCTGCCTCTAGAATTTTTCATAGTGGAGTGTTATGTGCTACTGTATTTGTAAAAGGTGCTATGTTTCAGTGGCCATAAAAGCTATGGCCTTGAATGTGCATTTTAAAATAAAATGATACATTAAGAATTTAACAAAATGTTTACATTATGATACTGCTTTGCATTTTCTGAGAAGCACATGAACAATATAATACAGTTAACTCTATTTTAACAGGAACAATTGCCTACGATAAAGTGAGATTTCTTTTGCGTGATGAATCTTCATTTTATCAACTGTTAATGAGCCTTGGCTGCACTTGTCCAGCTGAGAAGAGAGAAGGGATTTGTTGTTTCACATGGCTCGAACACCTAAGATACTGTCATGTTACTGGTTCAGTATCTCTTGTAATTGGTCTGATAGCAAAGGGTCATCCATTATGAAGCTGCTGTTCATCACCTCTGTCTTGCTAGAATGATATTAATTTATCCATCATAAAATTACTGGACCAGCAGTTTGAGACACTGATGGCTTATTTCAATATATAGTCATCCTGAGATCTAATGCATTTTACTTCCTGAATTTCTCAAATGCAGGAATACTGAAATAATGATTAGCAAAATTGGAATGGTGCAAATTTGTTTTGTAGTCTGTAACCTTTTAGGAATGGCATTTACATACTTTGCTATAATGAATGAAAGTAAGTTGTTTTTTTACATTCTAATGTTGCACCCTAATTGCTCAGAAAAGCATCAATTATCTTGAAACTAGTAGTGGACACTGAGAGATATCACGGCTGTTCAGATTAATTTACCAGGACTATGAGAAAGGCTGTATTCCTGAGTCTTTCCACTACAGTATCTTTACCTTGTTAGCATGACTCCACAGTAACATTAGCTTTTTGTTAAGTCACAAATATGAAGCCGAAGTTCCTGGTATGGGGTGAATGTAGTAAAAGAAGGGAAAAGTTCCTCATGGGGTCTGAAGTGAATGGGATGGCCTCCAGTCTTCCCCCACACTGTGTTACGTGCTTTTCCAACTAAAAGAAATTATTCTAAGTTTCTCAGGTCAGCAAAACAAATATGTTTCTCTTCTGCATCACCTGTTTTCAGGATTTTCCGACTGGTTGTTCTGAGTTTTTGCATTTAAAACTTTTATTCTATGTCCAAGTATAATCTTGTATTGACACTCTCCATGGATTATAGTAAGTGAAGCTATTGTGGATTCCTCAATCACTACTTATAGCATATAACAATTTACAAGAAATGAAACTATAGTGTTAAGCCAGTTCAACTCTCTTCTGTTTTGAGCAATGTTGAAAGTATACGTAAGGGATTGCAAAGCCTGCATAGACCATAGGATCTTATAAAAATTGATATGTTGGTACATTTGCAAAATCTTGCATAGAAAACATGTAGTGAAGAGAAAGATTAATAGAACACAGAAAACAAGAAGCCTAATGATTTCCTTCCAAGTACCAAGAAGTGCATAGGTAAAAAAGGGCTGCTCAGTGAGGTTAGTGCTTCTTCTCTTTCCTTTGTATCTCTAAGTTCACTTGACACTTGCTCCTGTGTGCCTACTTAATTATGGTCTACTTATTCACCTCTTTCTTAACTAATTAAGCAGGAAGAGGAGGAGCTCCCTTAGGTGTAGGAAAGAGAAAGGAATCAGGAGCTGTGCTTTGCTATGTTTTTAAGGGAAGTAGGAGCATGACCTCTTTTGTTAGCTGTTGATTTCACAACTATCATCATGCAGAAGGAATACAGATCAGTTACATCAGCATAACTGTAATTTCTTCTCATGCAAAGGAGTCCACAGTGGCACAGAAATAGGTGCTCCCCTGTTTATTTTGCCAAAACCAAGTATAAGATATTATAGCACAGACTTAATTAAAACTTGGGAAAGAAATGCGAAAATATATTTTTTGTCATTTGCTCAGGTGCNTTTTTTTTTTTCATTCCCACCCCATATCTTGGGGGCTGACAATGAGTCTGTCTATTCAACATGTCACAAGACTTGCGTACACATTTCTGTGTCAGGAGAGAGTTTGGAAGAAAATAGGGAATGACTAGGTTGTGTTATAAAATGGAACCTGGAATTTTACACAGCAAAGCCATTTCAGTGCAAAGGAAGATTGCAAGTGCTGCATTTGCTGAGGTGCTGCAACCCAGGCTGGTCTTTGAACAGATTGTATGGGCCACAGTATTTGTAGTACATGTTGTGTTTAGCTGAAAGAATTTTTTTAAGGTCAAGCAGCAAAGCACTTCTGCTTTGCTTCACTGAAGTGAAGACTAGTAACAGAGAGCCAGCCAAAGGGAGAAGGATTTGACTAAGTACTTGAGAAGGTTGCTACCCAGGTAAAAAAGAGACCATTTAAAATATAGATGACTGTTGTAAAGGAAACACAAAATAGCAAGCAGGCTAAGAATAGAAAAGAAAAAGCAGAGGGTGCAAAAAATGGGTAGTAAGAAGAGCTATCCAGGTTGCAGGTTATGATTGAGGGTGTCACAAAATAAAAGGCAGGAAAAAAGAAAGGATATTAAATGAAGTGACAAAACTGGGAAGGTGGCAAGGGCTGAGGAGAAATACGATGTAGCTCTAACAAGTGAGGTGGTAAGAGAGATGTTCCTTGCTGGTTTCACATGGAAGTGCTATGATTGCTTAGTAGATTTCTGTGTTAGGCCTTTCTTTTCCAAACTCAATTTACTTACCTGCTCAATTTACTTGCTATGTAGTGTGTGTTCTGTCAGCATGGTTTGAGTTCTTAAAACGCAACACATTGATGCAATTAGAAATGCCATTGCAAATCTTTAAAAAAATCTATTTGAAAGCTAAGAAAAGCTTAAAGCTAAAGAGTACATCTTTGAGTGCAAAAAATGAACCTTGTTTGTAAAATATGTGAGGATAGCCATTTTTAAAATATCTGTACTTTCTTTGAGCTTCATCTTTGTTCTGCCTTTATGAATTCAGATCCCCTGTGTCCTTTCCTCCTTCTCCTGTTTGGCATGCCTCTTGATTGTTTCACAATTTATCTTTGCTGCCCAGGAAATCCAACCATCTGAGGCTGGTGGCTTTATCCTACCTTGGTGTCAAGGTCAAAATCTTTTAAATTTAAAGGTAGAGTGGCTGTTGTGACCTCAGGGTCTGCTGCTGTATATTTAAATCCTGTCAGTGTTCTCAGAATGACAATGTCTGAGGTTCATGTCTGTCAGCTACTTTATTGGGCTTTTTGGTGATATTTTGTCAAGAATATAGCAGTATTTTCTTGTTAACACTAAGAGTCTGTGGCATTAAAAACTTTCAGATAAAAAAAAGAGCTTAACATTCTTACTACAGTTAAACTGAAGAGTGTATTTACAGAAGGTAAAAACAATTTTGACAACATAATAGAGATAACTTTGCTTTTCTACAGTTTCTGCATTATATCTTTAATGAATAGTTACACGAAGATGTGTTGTTTTATATTTTCATTTTTGGAAAATTCATTGCACTAGGGAAGAATTTGAACTATATTTTGCATCGACAGGGTTTGGGATTTTAACAAGAGTTTCCTTTAGTCCATTTTTTTGCCAGTATAAAGTCTATACCTAGACTTTGATTGGGTTCTCTCATCTTTCAGCAGTGAGGCATAGTAAGAATGTAAACTGAAACACATGGTCTCTTGTGCATTTTCAGTATTGCTTGGATGTTAACAACGACCCTGATCAGTACAAATTCACTGAAACAAATGCAGTAGCTCTTTTGCACTAATATATCAACATACTTCTATGTTCTCAAAAACTAGAAGGTAAGTAAATGAAGAAAGGTCACATGAAAAGACAGTTACTCCAAAAGTGACAAATATGTTTTCAGTCACACGTAGGAGTTGAGAGGCTAGTGTGTATTTGGAGCAAAAGTAGAAGATTGTTCAGCTCTAACAAGTTGGTACTGAAACCTTTTATTTTGACATTTCTTCCAGTCTTATAAGTTTGGTTTCTGGTGAATTATTTTTAGACACATCTAACAGATTCAATCATTGCTTTAAGATGTATAAGTGTTATAGTAACCCAACAAAATAATTACAAGATTTTTTTTTTCCTTTACGGTCAAAGGAAAATATATCTGTTAACCTCTAAAATTTTGAGATCTTATTGCCTAAATACTTAACTTCTGCCCCCTTTCACTCTCCTAATTCTTTACCCCAAAAAAGAAAGCCTAAATCTGACAGTCTACTTGGACAATTTCAACCAAAACAGATGGCTGATATGGAAGAAGAATAATGAGCCTCTGAGGTCAGCTCGTAGCTTCAGTGCCCTCAGATCTACAGTTGCTGAGAAACTTTTCCTTTATCCATTACCGAACTTTTTCTATTAAGCAAAAAAAAAAAAAAGAAAAAAAAAAGAAAGCCTACAGATTTCTTAGAATTGGTTCAATAGTCATATTGTTGGCATGTTGTTTGAACTGTGAGAAAGTAGTTATTTATGGAGTTTAAAAATATACGTTAGAAATTTATGTGCCAGTTGACTGAATATTTTGAAAGGCTGCCCTCAAATTTGCATATATTAATGTCTCTTTTGCATTCTTTCTTCTGATAGTCTTGTGAATAACAAACTGATGTACTTGTGGAAACTAAACAAACTTCGATAGGCAGCAGTTATTAATTCACAAATCAACATTTTCCATTAGAAAGAAAACAAAAGGAACCCCCATAAAACCTGCTTCTCTTACAAGCTTTGGTATTGAAAGGAGATGTGACAATCATCATGCCAGATCAAGACTGGAAACTGTAATTCTGAGAAAGCTGAAAAAGATTTTTCAAAACAGAATCTGTAGGCATAATTTAAAAAACACAAATCCTGATAACCTCATTCAGTTGAGTATTAACTGTGTTGACTTTTAGAGATTGTGGCATATTATTTCAGGTCAAAATTTCTTTGTGTCTGCTCAGTTTGTAATAAGATAGATTACTCATGCTGTATGTGCAAATTGTGGTTGTACTCAGTGGTCTAGACATATGGGCATTTATGTTGACTAAGCTGTTTTATCAACCCTTATCAACTCTGTCAGCAAAAAGTTTACATATTTTTAATGCGGTAGTATTCCAAGTTTCTCAGCATTTGTCTACCTTTCTTATGATCTGTAAAGAAGATTGCTACAGTTTTTGAAGAATGATTATGCATTCATCTTCATTTAGGAAATGATCTTATCTGAAACTGAGCTGAAGTCCACATATAAATAAGCATTAAGACCCAGATCATAGAGAGAACCGGATGCAGTGGGCCTCCTACATTCCCATTGGCCTCCAAACATGTGGTCAAATACTTCTGGCTAAATGCAAGTCACAAATTAGGCTTCCACCACTGCTGTGAACAAGTAAATACCATTTACGGAACAAAACATTGAATTTCAGTTACCAGTTCTGTATGATAACTGTATTTTATGTGCATGCAGAAGTACAAAGAGCATAGTTTATTAAGAAACCATGCTTAACACATACAGTTTGCAAATAGTGATCTTCCAAGCGTATGGTGATGAGTGCTCTACTTGTTTATTCCTTATTTGAAATAACCTTAGTTGACTCAGGTTTGCTTCTTACCCTGAACAAAATCAACCTTTCTGAAGAGATGACTGAGCATTTTGGTACAGTGTTTTGCAGGCAGCTATTAATGTACTCCTGTAAAGCTCTCAGGCAGCCAAGCAGGAGACTCTGAGGGCCAGCACCATGAGAGAGGGAGTGGACCTGAGCTGTTCCCTGAGTAGGGCCGGTTAGCTGGGACTCGGAGCCAAAGCAGTCCTGGCTTCAGAGTGGCAGTATGGGCAACCTAAGCTTGTGTTTGCTTTCAGCACATGGTTTATCCTTTTGAGGAATAAGGTTTGTCTACTTCAGCAAGGTATTTAAGCTCAGATGCAACTGAGTCAATAGGTGAGAGGACTTGCTTTCTCAGGTAACCAGCAGAAGTAGCATTTTGTGTCATAAAATGAATTATTCTGATTATGTAATTCAGGTCAGTGCCCTTCTATCCAGGCCTATGTTCTTAGTATGTACTTAGTCTTTAACTCTTTTCAATTAGTGGGTGATTAATACAAGATTCAAGGTGACAAAGCAGGGATGAAAGATCTTAACTGTCTTTACTGTGGAATTATTTGAAATGTTTTTTGTGTCTTTGTAATGTTCCTATTTAATTTCTTCTTATTATTGAGCCCTTCAATGTTTTGCTTATATTGTTCAGATGAATAAACTGAGGCAGAAATGTATTTGCTGAGTATACTGAAAAATCAATAATGCAAGCTAGAATTCTGGTTAACTCATCTCTTACTTCTTGGGTCACTGTCTTTAATTTTTTGCTTGTTCAAGATTTTAACATGGAATTGAGTTTTGCGGGAGCGGGGGGATTTATTTATTTTTTAATAGTGTATTTTGCATTATGCAGTCCCTCTGCTTTGACTTTTTCCCCTTGAGCTGCAGCAGTTTACTTTAGAGTGTTCTTAACTCATTTTCTTGTAGCACACTGCATACAGTTCCACTTGAGTGCTTAGAAATATAATATATTTGCCTTGTTGAAATGAGGTTGACACATGGTTGGGAGAAATTTACAGCTGGCAAGTGACAGCAGCCAATTTGTATTATACAATTTAAGGAAGTCATAGGTTTTGTCACTATCCTCCATTAGTTTGGATTATGATATTGCAAAAAACCCCCCTAGAGTATGCATGAAAGGCATTTTCTTCTTTGTATAGTCCCTAGAACAGTTTTTTTAGACAGCCTGGTCTAGTCAAGGGACAGTTCTTGGATTGTGTCACTTCATCAAAACAGAATGTAAATCTGAACCTCTGATGTTTTCAGTACTAAGGCACGCTTTGTGAACAAATGACAAATTTTGTTGGGGACAACTTGGAGAGTGGTGTATGGAAATAGTTGCTTAGCCAGAAAAAAATTGTTGGAGTATTTTTTTCCCTTTTCTTTAAATCATTGCATTTGAAGCTTTGTTTTGCTTTCAGTGCTGTGGGAAGGGAGGGAATGGATGTACATAGTCACTGCCAACTGTGGGGGGGAATATGTCATGTGGATATAGGAAGCACCTTAATTCCATACCTGAAGTAATATTTTTCCGACTTTTTAGCATATTTCTCTTCTGACTAAAAAGCACAGGTTGTTTTTTCTGTGTATGCACCAATACACAGCTTTAAAAATGTTCATATCTATCTTGAAAAATAAATAAATCCTCATTTAAGGTAAGATTTTTAGATAATTTCATGATAACATTTCCTTATATGAGTGTTTATTCACTGTTATCAACCTTATTATTCTTAAATGTTAGATAAAAACGGGCAGTATTTCAGAATGCCCCAAACCATGTCATAACCTAAAAGGAACAGCAAAAGTACAAAGTGTGGCTAAGGAGTCTTTTGAAAACTAATTTATGGGGTTGTGGTTATGTTTTGTAGCCTCTGTCTGAGAATGTTACAGATGCCTGAGCAATTGTTGGTTATCAGGACTGTTGATACCTGCTTTGCATTATCTAAAATATGTGCATGTCCACAAATGACACTTCATCAGTCCCAGCTATCCAGATGTTTCAGATATATTCTTGAGGGTTTTTTATAATTATATTTTCCACACATGTGCATGTGACACTCAAACATGTATAGAACAGCTTGCTCATCGGTTATTGGGAAGATATTTGCACATATGTCTATAATAATGTATCCTGAGCCCCGTGGGATAAAACTTCTTCTATTTCTAGTTTTCCCAAACATGTCTTTGGAGACTGTTAGTGTATATTGTCTATTAAATTAAACTTCATCCCCCATCTTGCTGTTCTCAGTATTTTTCTTTCCAAGCATTTCCAAGCTTTGCATGCTATCAATGCAATTGTTTGAAAGGACTGAAACACTGTATGAGTAAAATGACTGAGTTCTATTTTGACAGGATCAAGAAAAAGCAGGTACTCTAAGAAGTAGTGTGGGTTTTCACCCAGTTTTCCTAATGCTGTTATTTCACTGTTTTCAGTTTCTTTTTGCTGTCATGGCACTCTCTAGTTTTTCTGTCCTAAGAAAAATCCACATTACTTTCTAGCTCTTCTCCTGTGTACCTTACTTCCTTTTTCATTCTTTTGCGCTCTTTATTTTCAAATCACATCTGGTTTTGGCTTGGTTTCCTAAGGGAATATGATATGTAGGTAAGAAAGAAAGAAACCCCTCAGTGTTTTCACTAAGGATATGGCCATCACAATATAATGAAATATATCACAAGATAATTGAAGCAGAGAGAGATGTAAATAAAAGTCAAGGAGACAAGGCTTTGTGAGTTTTCCTGTTTGTGAACTCAGTTTCTGTGTCTCAAAATTTTAAGTGCCAAACCACATATGAGGCACACACACATCATGTTTATCACAGTGATGGTGTTCATTACAAACTTAGACTTAATTAGATGCCATTTATTTTTATTAGTTTTAAAAAAGGATGCGGGGACCAACCGATTTGCACCTATATGTGTGTGCATGAGAGGAGACTTGTGTTAGCTGGGACTCCCTTTTTTGCCATTTAGCAGACAGGGAAGAGCAATAAAGGAAATTTGGCTGAATTAGAAAGGGGGGAAGAGTGAAATCAGACTGTCTAAGAAGCACTTTCAAGACCTGTATGAAAATATGACGGTGTTTTTTTTCAACTTTTGCATGACTTTTCTCCTGATGAATAGTTGTATTTGAATGAGATGCTGAAGCTTGGGCCAAGCCCAAAAAACCAGGTTCCCTTCAACTTAATATTTCTGAGAAAATTTTGTCATGGGATCCATGTGGGGGAATTTTATTACAGCATTCTTATGTGAGCATTCTCTGGGAAACACTAACCTAACAGAAAGTAAAAAATGTCCAAGAAAAACCATCAGTTTCAACACTTGCTGTTACTTTACTTTTTGGGGGTTTAGTATGTTATCTTAACCCTTAAATAATGTAACTTCAAAAATGTGTGATTATATTAATATTGTTAAATATTTTTGATGTGACATAATTTTGTTATGAAGAGTTGTTATGATTCTAAGGTTGGGGAGAAAGTGTTATCTCATGCACAGACTTGCTGAATGGCCCCGTAATTTAATGTATCTACTTTCATTTTTCCTCCCCATACTCTCATTGTTACTATTTGGGTAATTTCAGAAACTAATTTTTCAAGTTCCTTGAGCTACAAAAATTTGTACAAGGAGGTGTATTAGTACACTTTTGGGTGCCATTAAAAAACTGTTTCCATTCTTATAAGCCTTTTAAAATATCCAGGTGTTTTCAACAACTACAAATCATGCCAGCAGAGGTCAGTTTAGTACCAATGGAAATGGAAATGGCAGGACTACACTTGAGGAGCTAGAACAAATGTGAAGTTTGTATAATCAGAATAAACAGACCATGCATATAACTTGGTAGAGGGTTTCACTAAAACAGTTTTTGCTATTCATACTGGATTTGTGTCTGTCTCTTAAAAATCAATGAACAAGTAACCTTTGCTGGAGTTTTGCTGTTTTCCCACAGTATTTTCAGTATTTTGTCCTTGAAGAGTATGTGAGATGGTGTATTGACACTTTGCAAAAACCAGTGCATCTTCATTATAAAAAACCAGAGAAGCAATAGGATATGGAAGAAGACTGATTTCTGTGTTGTCTCATGTTTAAACTGAAAGATTTGAACTTTGTATAGATACGTGCAAGTCTTCAAGTCAAGTTCTTCAAAGGCAGGAGTACTGGTATATGGATAAAGGTTATCCACCACGTGAAGCTTCACATCCTTCCTACCTTCCTTCTTCCCACAAAGAAATCTGCATTGACTTCTTTAGTACCACTGGTGTGCTTTTGAATTTCTAGTGTTTGCCTGAGATCACGCATGGCCATAGTTATTCGTTAAGATAAACACATCTAACATACAAAATCAGAAGGCAGGAGAAGGATAAAATAGGGAAAAGCAATAAAAAGGTATTTGATAAGAAGAATTACTGTTAGCTTTATGTTTTTTGTGCAGCTGCTTTTTCTGGAGATATCAAGCTTTGTCTCTGTTTGCAGTCTTTGCCACTTTGATACATCCTGGACCTATAGAGTAACTCCCTACGTGAATCTATTTTTAGATTCTTGCATTCTGTGAAAAAGTAAATGACAGCATGGATCTTTTAGAAGGGTTTGACTTTTTTGTTAGTTCAGTAGTAACACCTGTAGAAATCCTTAGTTTGCATTTGATCACTCTTTTTCAAGTAGAGTTCAAATTAAGTAAAATGTTAGTTTTAATGATATAATTGGTGCAATGTAATGATGCAGCTGAGGCCAGAGTTACAAGGAGCTGTGTTTTAAGTATGAATATGAAGTATATATGTTTTAAAGTATAGGAGCAAACATAACATTGAGAACATTCAAAATTTGTTTTTTTGGTTCAAACTTGTTTCCCAGTCAAGAATGAAATAACATTATACATTTCAAGACTGAAAAATTAGAATAACATTATGTTACTGGAAAATTTATTGATTGTTTGTAGCAGCAGCAGTGAATATAACAGCCTTTAATTTGTCATGATGTTCTTTTAAAATCTCCTTTTCTTTGGAGCCTGTTTATTCCTGCATTTCTCTGTGCTTCTATTTCTATTCTACTGCACTCTGCAGATTTATGCATTACTAAAATATATGTAATTAGATTACACAGAAATTCATAGTGAGGACCTATCTGTTTCTATTTGTCATCATTTCTCAGAGATTTTCTGTGATGATTTTGACTTTGTCAGGTATCTAAAGCTGGTTCAAGATTCCACAGACTTTGGGAATTGAGGTACAAACATTAGATACTGCTGCCAATGTTTCCATTTCTAAAAGGTCTTAGTCACTTGGACATGTTTCTCTGGAAAGAGGTCATGAATTAGAATATTGTTCTATTCACTGCACTTTTAAATACTTTGAAGGAAAACACTTTGCCATCAGAGTATAATATCCCTTAAAATTATTTTGTATTAAGTTTGATACAATGAGGAATAAATTAATTTTGAACACTTGGAAACAAACTCTATTGCTTTTTAAAACCTACATTGCCAATTAGGTACCTCTTCATGGACTTTCCATTATAAAATTATCTGTGCCCAACTTATGAAAAATTGCTGGCTGAAAGATGACTAATGCTTGCAGTATGTTGCACGTGTTGAGTCCCATTTTCCTTCCTCAATTTAGAGAGTAGGCATGTTGATAAATCTTAGTTCAAAAAGCAGCTGGTAGCTGCTGCCTCTCGCTTGTCCCTTTTAAGCTGCCACAATTCAAAGCTCTTTGCTTCCTTTATGTCATTCCATGTATTTACCTGGCTGCGTTGCCACCTGTGTTTTTTCCCCCTGGACAGGCAACAAAAGAATACATTTCTTGCCAACCTAGTTCCCTTGAGATGGATCGACAAGTCTTGGATGCAGGTCCTAAATCAGTATTCTTTCTTGAACACAAGAAATTGAGCTGACTTCTCTCCCCCAGTATTTCATCACTTGTTTCCTCAGTTATGCTCTTGCACTCTCTTAAGCAAACTGAGTGCCAGTCTTTCAAGGTCTGTCCTCACATGCTGTGTCTTCATCTTTGCTTAAGTCTTAGAGTCAGGATTGCTTGCTCAGAACCCTTTGTGATTCTCCATTTTATCCTCCGCAAAGTACAAACCCTTTCTTTTCTTGACTGCTAGTCTTCCTTTGAATGAGTAAGGCTTTATCACACAAAGAGTATTTAGATTTTAACTCTTTACATAGAGAGCATTGTGTCTTGAACTAGTATCTCTTTGATTTAAAATAATCCAGCAACAAGACTTTTGAATAAATGTCTCTTGTACTTCTAGTTATGGACCCAAAATGGGCCTGGGTCTGCCAGTGTTGCGTGCTAGGATATTAGAGGAGGACTGCTATATTTTCTGGAGAAAGGAAGTGGGGAGGAACACCAAAACTTCCAAGACTTGTATTCCTGTTCCAAACCCTGCTGTTACCTTCAGTGTCTCATCAGTTGGTACAATATCATAGAGATCCCCCAGCAGTGCTCTGGGGCAGAGCTTTTTGCTTTGCAGAATGTATATCAGGCATATAGTGTGGTGCTTGCGAGATACGGGAAAAGGCTCAAGAGCATAGTACATTGCCAAATTGGCAACACT
Organism: Scytalopus superciliaris; assembly: GCA_013400415.1. NCBI lineage: Eukaryota > Metazoa > Chordata > Aves > Passeriformes > Rhinocryptidae > Scytalopus > Scytalopus superciliaris. The sequence goes on along the minus strand of VXBX01000312.1, from coordinate 490,175 downwards.
CTCAGTGATATGGAAGTAATTTGTTATAATCATCAGGTTTTCTGATGCAATCACTTGATAATTGCATACTTTGAGGCTAATAACATATAGTAACAAAGAACACAAAGAACAGGAAACCAGTATGTCTGTAAGTGGAAATGTTGCTTTAAAATGTATATAAGCCCCCAGTGCATAAAATGCCCCACAGGATGAGAGGTGGTATGTGGGAATTTCTACTGTTTGTTTTGAAATTGGCTCTAATAAGGGAGGTGGTCTGAGAAACCAGACACCTGCAAAGGACTCTGAAGGTCAAAAGATTCTCAGGAGTTTGGTGTTTTAGTGCAAACCTTGACAAGGAAGCATTTCTGTATGAAAGTACCTAGGATAGGGATTGTGTTCCTGAATTTGACTGATGGGTAAAAGAAGTGTTGCACAATAAAACACAAGACACAATTAAGCACATTAAAAGCACAGATGTCCCACGTCCCCAACAACCACTACACACCTGACCCCTTTGCAACTGAAAGATGGCTTATTTCGTGTGACTGAATTCAGTATCTTCCAGTGTCTGACTCAGGATCTGGTCCATGCTTGTGTAAATCAGAGGACCTTCAAGGCAGCAATAACAATATGTGACTTTTGTAGCTATTAAAGCTTCATTTCTCCCTCTTCATCAGTTATATTTCAGCCAGAATCCAGGGAATTCATGTTAGTAGGGAGCCCAGAAAGCAAGAAAGCAATGCTCTCATTTGGGTAAGAGGATTCTTAGTACATGGAGAAGGTTCGTCTTGTTTTTATGTCGTGTTAGCTTCCCTCAAAAATGCAAGGAAAATGCTGGTGAAAAACATGGAATGAGACAGGCTAACAGAAACCTAGTAGATCAGAATGCTGGGGGTATTTGTCATTGCATTGCTCAGTATTGCCAAATGGTCCTTCAGACTAGAATAGCATAATATATGAGAGAGCAGGAGAGTAGGTTGATGGATATTAGCATTCAATTATGTCCATAGCCTCTCTCATCAAATAAACTTCATTGATGCCTGCTTAAGGAAGGACAACAGAAAGTGAATAAGAAGACACACTGGATAGGAGGGCGTCTACAGGCAATGAAGATGGATGCTTATAAGCAGTGAGTTTCAAATGGGATTTTTAGCAGTTGTTCTGCTTTGTGATTGGCAGGTTTTGTTAAAGCATCCTGACTTTTGAATTCATCTTCTCTAAAACAATGCAACATACATGGACCTTCAGCATTCAGAATTGATCTTGGTTAACTCTATTGGTGCTTGACATAACTTTGAGAGAGCAGTTTGCTCTTTATTTCAGAGCAGGTGTAGTATCAAGAGGAGCCAGGAATTCAGTGAGGTCCTGGGATTTTCAGCTGTGATTTGAGTCAGAGAAGCTCATATTTTCACTAAGGTCAAACCAAAGGTGGGTAAAAGTAGGTATTCAGGAATCTTGTCTAATGACCAAAGACCTTCAGCATGCATTTTGGATGTTATACTTAGGATACTTTTGGACACAATGGTTTAAGCAGCTGTGTTTTGGCCCCTGCTGTGCAGAATCATATCTATCTGTATTGTCTGTAATACAGTCTCTTATTATGACTTCTGATGCTCTTGAAGCAACCTTAATAAAATATATGGAAGTCAAATGATTAGACTGGGTTTTCCAGTCCACTTTAAGATGATGGCTAAACTAGTGATTTACATTTAGCCTTTTTAAAATGAAATAAAAAGTTAGTATCAAGGCATTCTGCATGCTGGCCCGCATAATTCAGATAGTCACGTTTTGAAGTGTAATTTGAACTTAGACAGAAGTGATAGTATCCAAAATTATCTTGTGTAGCAGCTACAAAATGGATGCTGACTGACTCTACAACCTTTGGGGTAAATTCCTTATTGAAAGGAGAAGCCTTTATAGAAGTCTGTGCTTTGAATAGCTTTTTGCCCTTTGAAGAGTAGATTTATTCCCAGCTGTCCTGCTTAAACTGATAAGAAGAAAGACTTCATTAATATGAAGCTGTACATGGGATGTGTTCTTCTTTGCTTCAGTTTTTCGTTTGCTCTTAATGTTTTTAAACAATTAGTTTTATAATAGTTTTATTTCTAAGGCAAGAACAAAGTGTTCTCAGTTTTTTTGTGTATGTAAAACGTGCAATAGTGAAAAAGTCATAGGCATTATGGGAAAACATGACATTTCTTTGTACTGGAGGAATATTATAAATTGCATTAGAGGAGATCTTAAGAAGAAAATCAATAGGACATTGTTTTGTTACTAGCAATAATTTGGATGACCTTGTGTTTTTTCAGCATTTGCCTGTATTTCCTACCAAGATAAACAAAGCAAAGTCAAATCTGTCTTAGGGCAGTGTCACTACATTGATTATATAAATTAGTTATTTCCATTATTGAATTAAATTAATAGGAGAAGTCCACTGGTTTGATCCATCCTTTACCCAGCTGTACAGATATGTGAGAAGAGATATAAGCTAATAACAATAATACAAATATAATATAGCATTCTTTATGCAGCAGCATTTGCAGACCAAAGACAAATCAAAGGGATTGCCAGAAAGAATGACCTGTATGTTGGTTAATAAGAGAATACACTAAAGCATTATTGATCCAGTGAACTGAAGGCTTTTTAGTTCAAGCTTATCTCTCTCTGCTTTTATGCCTGCTCACAGGTTTCCCAAGTATAAGCACTAGAAAATATTGAGTTTATTTTCCTTTTGAATTCTTTCAGAAGTATTACATTAACATCATCGTCATTCTGACAAAGCTGAAGGTGCCAGCTTCTCATCTGTTCATTTCATTAAAGAGAGAACAAACACAGAAGTTGTTCAATTTAGCTAAAAATCAGTTTAGTTAAACAAGTGAAAAAATCTTACTTGAACACATCTGGACTTGTTTAAGGTTGACATGAGCTAAATCAGTATGAACTACATTGTACTGCTTTTATTCAGACCAAGTTATTTTTCTTCAGTTTAACAAATAATACTAATGTCAAACTCATGCATTTGAAGGCTGATGATGTACAGTAGCCTGATTCAAGTTTTCTATTGCAGTCTAGTTCAGTAGAGAGGTGTGTCAAGTAATGAAACTATCTTCATTTTCTCATAACGTTTTTGAAGTTGAAATATCAAATTGAGTTTCATCTTAAAAAGGAAGGAAAAGAAAAAAAGCCTACTAACAACAAACGTCAAACCTCACTGAGTTGTTTCAAGCTGTGAGAGTGTAAGGATTTAGACATGTGAACAAAGTAAGTGTTGTTAACTGCTCTGTGGTAGCTGTCCATAAACATACTCTGGCACTTCAAGGCAAAACATTCTTAATGAGCTCCTGTTCCTAAACTGCATAGTGAGGGTGTGAAGACTGGTTTTTTCAGTATGAACTGATGCCCTCTCAACTTCATCTCTGATCACTTATCTTTGTAGTGTTGTCGCTAATAAACATTTTAAAATGTGTTTTGTGCTTTGAAAGCATGAAACAGGTAAAATAGCTAGCTGTCCTGAGATTTATGAAGGTAGTTTAAAGAAATGTTTTCTGTTACTTCAGCTAAAGGTGAGAAATTGGATTTTTTTTGGCATCTCTTCCTTTGCTTTCCACTTCAAGCTTTTGGAGGTCCTGCAGGGAGCATGGAAATGGGTATCTGAATTATAGCAAAAGCCAATTAATTTAGATATGGTGACCATGTACAGCAGTCACCAAAAGTAATTGACTCTAGCCACATCATTAGAAGGATGGATGATGTTTTAGTAGTCAGATATTTGGTCTTATTTTCAAAAGCAATTGATTTCAGAAAGATTAACATGTCTCCTAAAAATTAATTTGCAATCATAAGGGTAACTGCGAAAGGCCTGAATATCATTCTTGCCTTGAAATCTCTTAAAATTTTTTCACTTACTTTTTGGTGGAGGTGAGTTTTAAACACATAATTTATCCATTTTGAATTTACTCTCTTTTGAATATTCTCTTAAATTGAGAATTTCTTAGTTCTTAAACTAGGAGCAGCTCATGACTGGTTTCTAGGCTATTCACAACGTCATGTGCTTTTAGGTTTTCTTTCCAAAGATTAGAGTCATGATTTGGTTTTCATACAGATGACTTAAAGAGATTTTCTTCACTCTTCTCTTTAATTCAGTAATTTAGTTACATCCATCATATTTTAATCTACATGCTTTGTAATAGTATGCCTCACGCATCCTCATTGTTTATTAACTACAACTGCTGATAAGCAAAGGCATTATTTTTTCCTCAGCCATTACTTTCTGTGTTGCCAACTTTCTTGAGTTGATAATTTGGATGGTTATTTTTCTCACTTACTTTACATTCATCAACGTGGAGTATATTTTTATTTTGTTTTACTAGTGCATTTAGTGTTCTCTGAAGTGCCTTATTGTATTCTCTGGTCCTGCACACTGTAATAACTATCTGCAAATATTACTGCCATTTTTACTTTATTTCCGTTTCCCCCCCTGTTCTAGGTCATGAACAGTGGGAAAACTAAAGCATGTGTTTTGTGAGCTGAAAATGTACTACTGTGCCTCTTCCTACAGCCAATCAAATAAAAATTGAAAAGACCATCAGAATTCACTGTGCACCAAATCTGTTGGCTGGTTTCAGTGGTGAAACGTGTGGGAGGGCTAAAAATATCAAAGAGAATAAAGCTTTCAGCTTTCTCCTTCTCACTTCCAAAGTATAAAATAGGTAAATAAAATGAAAAATTTTAGCCTAAAGATTATAATTCCCCATATGTAATTACTGTGTTGCATAATAATTTTTAAAGCTTAGAAAACAGGAAAGAGAGAATTGCTTTAAACAATGTCAGTTAATGAATGTGGACTTAAGGAATCTCTGTTTCCCATGCTTAATTTCCTGCATCAATTCAAACCCACCTACTTTTTGACATTTCATAGTCTCTGAAGCAATTAATAGTGATATCCCAAACTGCAGTTGTGAATTTAGATGAAGAAAAAGCTGCAGGGACAGACAGAAGAACTGTGAAAAAGCAGTTAAGATTCTGCTTTGCTGTTAGTATTACTGGTAGTTGAAAAAAGAGTAAGAAAAAGATCTCTCAACACAACTGTCTGAAAGTGGAATATTTGGCTGAATTTTCTGAGTGGCATCAGCAGTCATATTATAGTTTCAATCGCATGTTCCACCTTCTTTTTCTGCTATTTAGCGCACTCAGAAAATATCGTTTGCAAACCCTGGATCAGTTACAGCCAAGGACAAAGCAGAAGAGCACAAATGCACAGGTACATTTGCAGTGGTTCAGAGCACAACTCAATGCTGTATGTGTGCATCACCCCGTTAACTTTTGAGATTGGAGGCATGTATCCACATCCAATAAGTTTCTTTTTAAGTGACAGCTGCAAAAAATATTGCTGCTGTTTTTGTCATTAATTAGGTCCTTTTATAGATTTAATCTCTGCTGCAGTTTCCAGGGAAGGCTGGTATATAACCTGTGAAGAGGAAAAGGGATCACTTATTTGTGTTTTCAGGGTCTACTTATGTGTTGCAAACCCGTTTTTTTACTGTAATTTCTCCTCAGCATGACAAAATTTTACTGATTTTTTTCTAATTTTCATAGTTTCTTAGGTTGATACACATTTATTAAAACTTGCAGTTTGATGACCTTCCTCAGTTTAGTGAATGTCTTTCTTTGAAGACTAGATAGCTTTGTTGGGAGAAAATAAAAACTCATTCTGTAAGTAGGCTTAGGTGCCGTATCAAGATCAAATGATGGATTACTAACAGAGTTTGTTTTAAAACATTGATTACATTTGAGATACTGCTTTAGTCCATGCATTTTAGAATCAGTTATAAATTAAAACATTAATGCTGTGATACACAGAGGATGAAAATATTATCAGTTTGCTACAAAGATTGCAATGATCTTCAGTATTTAAAAAAAAAATAATACTGCTTCTGTCAAATTGATTTAGTGTTCTGAAATTTTATTGGTTATGAATTTTGGTTATTTAAATGTCATATTGTTGACTGCGTGTTAGCTATTTCAGGGTAGTTATCAAATAATTGCTTTTTCATGTGGCTGATTTAAGCTTCATTGGTAAATCACTTCAGAGCCTTTTTCTAAAGATTGTCAAGAACAGTGGTTCTCCACCTCTAGTTATAATCAATGATGTAGTTTCTACTGGGGTTTTTACTCCAGTAGGGAGTAAAATGTTAGGAGAATTTTATCTTAAACCCTTTTTTAATCCTACTGCTTTCCCTGATGCCCTTGTTACATTCCTGTTTTTTCTTTGCCATCCTACTGACCACAGTGAATCACAAATACATGGCTTCTCTTGAAACCACCAGGCCCTGTGTGTAGTTTTTGTAAGTTATTATGTAAATCTTGCATGGGTACTATAAACTACAATATTGCTTAAAAAAAACTTGGTTTCTGTTCTTTATGTGAGACTAAAGCCTTTGAAATGTGTCAATATAAGTGGCAATTTGGATAGGTCCAAATTCATATCATCAGGAGAATGCCAGCGTTGGCCAATATGCTGTAGTGGTAAACTTGGTTAGAAACAAGAGGCAAAGAGCCTGGGCATGCATGCTGGACAAAGGGTGTCATAAGATATCAAGAAGAGGTTTTCCACTCTCTTGTCTGCTTCTGTCACTTTGCCTGTTGGTAGATGTTATTGTGAAGTACCTACTTTCCTCCCATATCATAAACAATCCTAGAAAGTCCAGGCAAATATGGGTGGAATTTCTTCCTTGTATTTTGTGGCCTTTCTTTTAAAATTTTCACCTTGTGTACCAGTTCTGCAATGGAAATGCTATCTATGTATGCTATTGATACCAGCAGGGCAGGCATAATTCTCAGGTGTCCTGCTGTTTTACAGCTACTTCACCTTTTTCAAAGAGAAGTTGGTATCCAAGGATTTGACTGAAATTTTTTAAACCACACTGAATCATGAAAATGAGGCAAGAAGGGTGCTGCTTTGCTTGGGAGAATCAATCCTCTGACATCTTAAGTTGCCAACATGCTTATGTGTCTCTGTTGTGCCTCTTGAGGTATGGAGAGAGATGAGCACGATTTTCTGAACTTGTTCATGGAGACTGCCCTTTGTGGTCGTGAATTGTGGATCCTGTCTACAAGCGTCAGTGAAGGTGGTAGTAAATCCCAGTAGTGATGGCAATTGTATTATAAAGGAAACTGAGAGCACCAGCTTACAGATATATGAAACAGGTCAGAGGATAGTGTGGGGATTTACTCTTCTTCCCTAGGGTTCATCTCTTATTTACACAGGGATTTTCTGCGCACTTTTGGAAACCACTGGTGAGTTGAAGGAGTAGAGGTCAGGGCAAGCAAGCTGATCAGCACTCTTTCTGTGCCCTGAAGCAGGATGTCAGCATGGGGGGATTCATAAGGACAGGGATGGGGCAATCAGAACCTAAGAACAACTCTGTTAGGTCAAGCCAAAATTGACCTAGCCCACTCATTTGTCTGATAGTGACCAGAAATAAATACTCAAGTACAAATACAAAATAGTCTTCCTTCAAAAGTAGCTTTCCAAAATGCAGTGTGCTGTAGTTTAAGCCTTTTCAAGCAGAGTTGAATGTTGATTTGCTTGAGGCCCAAATTTACTTTTTTCACTTTTTTCACTTAATCCATTGCTTTTTGTTTCTAATTTTGTTTTTTACAGCATCCTAGGAAAATGCAGTTTGTAATGTCATACTTTATCTGGAGTTTAAATTATTGTCAAAATTCTGTTACTGTTAAATATAGAACCGATTAAATGTGCTGAGTTGGAAGGGATCCCTCAGGATCATCAAGTCCAACTCCTGGCCCTGCATCGGACATCCCAACTGTCACACCATGTGTCTGAGAGCGTTGCCCAAATGTGCCTTGAACTGAGACAGGCTTGGGGCTGTGACCACTTCCCCGAGGAGCCTGTTCCAGTGCTCAGTCACCCTCTGGGTGAAGTCTCAGGTTCTGAGAGGGAGAGATTTTGGTGAACAGTTTTGTAAAAGCCTTTTTTAGAAATACAGGAAGGCTGAAAGCTAAATCATAGTCATCCAGTCCATAAGTTAAGGTGATTTCTTTGAAGACATCTGGTAGATTTGTGAGGTGGCATTTTTCTTACTCATCTCTGTCTATATGGATTCTGTTATCTTCCCTTCCCCCCCCCCCCCCCCCCCC